>CAIGRB010099888.1:40255-78737 GCA_903798255.1 Fraxinus quadrangulata
GAGGGTATCTTGCAACTCTTCCATAAGTTTTGGCACCAATTCGTGGGGCATTGATCAAGACCTATAAATAGACTATAAGATGATCAATACAATAGAATGGAAAACATATTGAAATCATATTACATTCCAAAATGTGAAAAGATCATATTATCTTCATTCATATTCAAATTCATCTCTTGTGTTCTTGAAGTTTTGGAGAATCACATGAGTGCTTAAGTGTTGAATTATCTTCAAGGGTTGATCAATCCTACAAACCATTTGCTGAAAAATAGTTTAAGCGCCAAATTCAATCCGAGAGGAGGCAAATATCCTTTGAGGACAACGATTTTCGTGTTTGAGCCTTTTGATTCTTCTATGAAATTATTGATCATTTATTTGCTGATTCAGTTCGTGATTTTCCATCTCAAATTTCTTTGTGGAGTATCAATTGAAGATATTGAACTTTCAAGTGAAATATAAGATAAGTTTATCTTCTTCTTTTATCTATTATCATTTCATAAATTAAAATTTGATTGTGATTTATTAAATGATTTTGCTGGATTTCATTTGATCTCTTCTCCAATTCCTCTCATAGGGAAAAGTAATTTTCCAACAATATTCCTCGAATACAGCAACTTTCATAGGTTTGGTTGATGGGTATTGTAGGGAGAAGGGTCTGGAAGAAGCTCAGTGTGATCGAGGCGATGAGGCAGAAAAGATGTTTTATTGATGAGAAAGCGGCTAGGGAGTATTTGGAGAAGAAAGGTACTTTCTTGCCATTGGTTTGGGAGGTAATCTTGGGGAAAAAGGCTTCCAAGAAGTCTCTTTTTTGAATGTTCTGTTATTGTTGTCTGGATGAATCTTGATGAACAATACTTGTTCTGTCAGATAATACCTAATGAACATACTTCTATTTTATATTCAATATCATTTTGCCTCTGAACTTTCCTGATTGTATATTCAGTTATTTTCTCCTTATCCTTTCTGTTGCACCAATTATAGTTATACTGTTGAATTTGCATTTGGTTTGCAAGGAAATGGAAGGGTTTATCAGTTAATTACCCGATACCATTTTAATCCAAAACGAGACATCTTACAACGTTCTGGCGATTGAATTGCTAAATTGGGACTCCAGTCGACAGCAAAGAAGACACCGTCACTTGTTTTAGTACAGTAAGAAATACATGCTTCTGGCATTCAACAAGCCACATTTGAATTAAGCATGTGATATCGTTAAGAAATGCTCATGCTCATGCAGGCTGCCAATGAAATGAACGATCGAGTATGACTTGTGGGCAGAATTAATTTTCAGAGTTGATTCACAATTCTATACCAGAAAACATAGATGATAATGGGGCATATGATGTCAATCACAAATCTTCACTGTATGACGTATATATTTTCGCAATTCAAAATGGTAAGTCAGGGGTTAGTAAATAACAATTGGTTTTCACTTCTAAATTTGACATCTTAGCGGTTTATTCTCACTACTGTTCGAAATCAAAATTTCAAATTCAATAAAGATAAACTGGCAGTCATATATACATAAGATCACCTCCGTATATGCAGAAAACAATCCAGCATGCCACCAATATCTTTGAACGATTATGCACAATTACTACAGTGCTTGGCTTCCAAACATTGGTGATAAAAGGAATGCATCAAAATTCATCAAATCTTACCAGTTTAGAGGAGGAAAAGAAGTCGCAGAAATGTGGCATACTGGGGCGTTAGAATCAACTACAGTATCATATACTTTGCCCCTATTTGTCTACCATTATTCAATGAAAATGAGTTTTGGAATATTGAATTTTTGGAGAATATGTGATTAAAAAGTGGGAGAATGTTTCGGACTTACGTGCAAAATATTTTTTGTAAGAATGTGTGATTGAAAATAAGTTTGAGAAAAAAATAGTTATGAAATAATGGTAGACAAACATGGGCTTATTATCCTCCCTTTCCTTTAAACTACACCAGATTCTATAATTTTATCAACAGAACTTCACAATTTCATGATTGCCCATTTTTCATCAAACTGCAGTCGCCTTATTGTACATACATAAAACGGCAGAGAAGATTTTTTCCCTTCAATTTGTTACATTCCCAAAAGGAAATGCTCAAACTCCAAGCCATAGGAACTCTTAAGACGCAAGGACTATAACTCAATCCCACATTACATTTTTCTGCAAACTCACAACAAAGCTCTGTATAAGTCTGATTCAACTTGTGGCTTGAAATCACAAGAACCACCATCAGGTTTGTATATTAACACAATTGACACCCCATCAGTGCACCATAAGAGCCGAAAAGAGCTCCAAATATGGAGACCCTAAAGGACATGCTGCTGGTGCTGTACTTCAGTGACTTAAGAGATGAAGTTGAGAGAGAGGCATTGAAGAAACATGCTGTGCAAATACAAGCATATATTTAGTATAAATACCAACTTGGCGATGCAGCAACAGGGAGTTCTGCAAGAATGATAATGACTTTCAAGTATTTGGTAGAATCAATTCAGTTTTCGCAGGTACTACTGCTTTGAAAGTAACGGTGGAAAGAAAATAAATCTATCGATTAATTTATTATGCTATGTTTTTATACAAATACATTTTACTGTCAAAATAATACATAGGTTTCATGTCCGTTTCCGAAAATATGAGATTTCTAGAAACAACCGATAAATCCTAAGTAAATAAAAAAATACTTTCATTTAGGATCTGTAAGTACGAGAAAGAAAGTGAATAAATATAAGCAACCTCAAACAAAATATATCTTATTCATCATGGACAGTTAGTTTGATCAATTTTTCAGAATAGCCTTAACGGCACCCATTGACAGATTTTTGCCATTTTTGTGCTCTATATTCTTAAAGACTTGCTATTTTGGTCCAAACATTGTTATCGTATTAGAGATGGTGATTGCTCAATTTGCCTGTAAAAGTTCGAAAAAACTTGTAGAAATTTGGCGATGAATACAAATGGTAAGCCTTGTAATCTAAATAGCATTTAGAGGTTAATTGTAAAGAGTAGAAGAGATCAACGATATCCATACAGTTGGCACAACAAGATCATAACTTTAGGCATGATTCAAAGCAGTAAATAACACATGCAATCCCCCTGAGAGATAGTACAAGCAATTCAGATATGAGTTTGAAGCATAAAGATATACCCAATCATTACTCCCCAGACTTCTCCGAACAAATTGATGACAAGAAAGAGCATATACCATTTTCCGAGCAGGTTATAGTATACATCATCGTCATTCCAGCAGCTTATCTTCCTGCTTGGCTCAAAGTGTCTGCATATATCAAGAAGCTGTTATTATTGTATCTTAATCTCATACGTCTCATGTTACTCTATTTTGCCATAATCACGACAATGATAGGGAAACAGATATGCAAACATACGCAAATACATTGTTGACACTCTCTTACACATACGTGGAACAGAACTTTGCACGGGCAGGAACAGTTCCGGTTATAATTGTTTCTGCTAACATGGGAATCCAACTGCCTCTTCACTTAGCACCTAATTAACTCCATTAGAAAAACCACCTTGTATAACTGGAAGGAGTTATTGATTTTCAAAGTAACATCATAGACATGCACGGTGCGTAAAAGTCACCATATAGAATACCACAAATCAAACACATGGATGCTTTGAATGCCTATATATACTTTTCATCTACATGAACAAGATATTAAACTGAAACAAAATGGAAACGTAAGAACTGAGGAAAAGGTAAATTTGTTATTGAAACACTTGGTGCCATATTTTACAGTATTCAAACTACAACACCCATAACGGGTTCGGTTACAGGGAAGACGGAGTTAAAAAAGAAATCAACAGAACTAATGAGCAACAGCTCTCTGAAAATGTTTACAACCACATGAGATTTCCATGCCTTGCATGTTAATACAGAAAGGAACATACACAGGGGACTCCTACTTATTTTTCAGACCCATTCTCAACACCAAGTCCATACAAAACGCCAGAATACTTTTCAGTGGAACCGTTGAAGAAGTCATCTTTCAACTTCTTGAATGCGCAAGAAGTAAGCAAACTGTCTGAACCCGCCTGGTGACAAATACCAATCCTCTCAAGTTCCAGGAGCTCTGCCAATTTATTCAGACCACCATGAAGGTTGTTGCAGAACTTCATCAGATGCTTGATATCATACACCATGGGAAAATACATGTAGAGCAAATCAAAGAAATCCGACTGAGACTGGGGCAAATTCCTACAAGTCAATAACTTAAGCAGATATCCAAAATCATAGCCACTGTGGAAAGTCACCCAATGCACACTGTCATTCAAAACGATTCCTGATGACATCAAGAGCTCGGCAAAATGGTTTGCATCAATGCCCATCTCATTGTTCTTCTTAAAATCGATCCCAGTTTGCCTCAAAAGCTCAATTGAATCATTAGCGAAAATGTCCTTGTTCACATCGAATTCACGGAAATTAAATTGCCAAACGCAATAAGTATCGGTTCCACATGTGGGTAAGTTCCCATTTTCATCTGAAAATGTTAGACCTAACTGAATCAACTTCAACATATCAACATTATCCTTCAAAGTCTGATAATTATACTCGTTAATATGCTTAAAATTCCTGACGGGGCGAAGAACCACACCAGGAAACTCAGTATCCATCGCAATATAGGGATAGTCATCCACGATTTCACGAATTAGAGCAAACTCTTGTTCAAGATTGTCAATCCATACCTCCCTAATTTGAATAGAATCATTTTTCGGCAACTCCGAGATTTCTTCCATTGAGGTCAACTTTTACTTTCACGTGCAGCAAAGAAAACAATTTTTGGCAACAAAACAACCGAAACTCGTAGTCTTCAACTCAACCAACCAGATCTGCAAATATTACAAGAAAACAGACTAAGCCCAGAAAAAAAATTATCATAAAGATTCAATCTTCGAACAGAAACAGTAAAATACTAGATCTAAACAGCAACTTAAAAGTTTACAAGAAAGCCAATCAAATAGCAAAAATAAAGTTAAAGATCTGACCTTTAATTGGTTAACAGAGGATTTAATTGAACAGATCTTGAGTTTTCTGTCAACTGATCTTGGCGTCAACGAGGGGAAGATGAAAAGTAAGAGATGGTTTGGGGGCGACCCCGGAATCATATGAAGAGACGGACAGTGACAAGCAAAGAGAGAGGAGAGTAATCACATGATATCCGCCAAAACGACAGCAGAATCGATAGGTAAATGCAAAACGACGTCGCTGCATTGGTTTACTATTGGGATTTTGTCAATGGCTCGAGGCTGTCTTTTAGCAGCCAAGATTGACCTGGTAAAACATTTGATCAATTGGAATAGAAATCCTTCTTCCATCAAAACTGAAAAACACGGTTTAGCAAAGCTTAAAATTTTAAAAAATTATTTCTCTTTATTTTGTACAAATTTTTTTATCTCATATGGAATTTTAACTTTCGAGTTCTAATGATTAAACTATACGTTACAAAGATTTTTTCTCATCAAGTTGTCGAAAATATTCTCTTAGTCAGTTTTTTAATGCACGAGTGTTCTAACGATAAAGTTATTACTTTTTTGTTAACAAATTTTAACTATGATTTTTTGTTTTTTGAAATGATTTGAGAATATGAAATGGGCTTTGAAGATATAGATCAAGTCCAAAATGGTGAATAATCTATACATAAATCAAATTAAGAAAATTTAGGTTTGCTTATGAATATATTTTACAAATTTGAAGGTAATCATGTCTAAGGTCTATTAGTGGTACAACATGGATGTGACATCAATTTGTTTGTTTTTATAACAGTAATGGTCGCGTGGGGATCTAATTAATTACATTTAGTGGACCACGTAATAAATGTATTAATAAGTTGAGAAAGAGAAATGACTTAATTGAATATCACTTCAATAATTTGAGTCCATTTGCTTTTTATTTATATTTTATATTATTACTTACTAAAATACTGAAACTTTTAGGTAGATCGTAAGAGCATAAAGAGCTTCACCTTTTATTGTACAGTAGACTCGTACTAAAAAAATTCGTAGATACGTCGTGATCTAATATCTGGTATGGTCAACGAGCATAATTGAGTCCATTTGCTTTTATTTATATTTCATATTCACTTTTTATTGTCCGGTAGACTCGTACTAAAGAGATTCGTAGATAATTCATAATCTAAAATCACTTGAGTAGAGAGGGAATATTGTCAATGTACATATGTTTAAGTGTATAGCAGATATTGACTTTTATTTAGCCCTTGTTTGATGTCCATTTTCTAAAATTCACTTTTTCCAAAACTTATATTTATTCGTGCATTTCAGGGAATCTACAACTTTTATCAATTTTTTAATTGTACATTTCATTAACTTTTATCAAGATTTCTTCTTTAAAAATTGCTTTTTATCTAAATGAAACAGGGGCTTAGCTACGGGAAGCTATCTAGTAAAGTAATGTAAGGATCTAGTTCTTAATTAGGAGAAAACTTACTTTCGTCATTGCGAACAGATACTAGTCCATGTTTAGTTCGATTAAATTTTTTTATTAAATTTCAATAAAAATCAATAATTAATTTCAATCTTATTTATGGGGTACACATCTTTTCAATCACGCATTCCCTGAACTTTTATCAAATTTAATAAAAAAATTGATTTTTATCTAAGCTAAACATGAGCTAACTAAGAGTTTGATTTGTTTAGCGTTATTAATATATTGTCAACATTAGAATTTGCTTGGATAAACAAAGAAAGATCACCCTTTGCATATTTGTAAAATCTCACTGGAAGAGATCTCTCACTAGCTTTCAATTTATTATTATTATTATTATTATTATTATTTTGTTGTTGTTGTATTAGGCTATGGAGCACAAACAGGAGTAGGTTTCTTGTTTTCACAGATCACTTGAGTTGTACCCTGTTTGATTTATACATTTTTCAAAATGTATCATTCGAGGAAAACGAATTCCACTTTAATCGTTTGATTACAACGTAGAAATGAAAATCGTATTCCAAGGTACAACCACTTTAAACTGTATTTTCTTTGTTTTCATAGGAAACGAATTCTTATGAATTTTGTGAGTTTTTATTTTCCAACTAACATGAAATTAAAATTTCTTTCCATTGTTGCCTATCAAACGGACATTAATGTTTCGCATCCAATTATGCTATCAATAAATATAATTTAATATTATATAAGGGTTCAGAAATTTGCGATTTTAATAGTTGCGTTAAAGACGTATATCTTAAAGTTGTATTAACCTCCTTTGTGCAAGTAAGAATGGGCAATGACTCAATAAACTCGTTGCAATATTTTCTACTATGTGCATGACCACGTGAAAAAGTAAAACATATTTTCTTCTCGTTGCTAAAATACTAGTATAAAAAATGATTGTATAAAATACTAGTATATATATGGAAATTGGAGACTCTTAGAAATATGAAGAATATTATTCCTTATTTTGAAAACATTCTTACATGGAATATCAACAGTGTATCTCAATGGAAAATTAACCACCAAATTAAGTCTGAAATTAAATCAAATTAATTTAATTTTATGGAGAAGGTTTAAAGCTTTCATAAAATATTTGTATGACCAACACAAAACAATACACAATATAATGCAATATCTACAAGGCTTAACAAGTAGACTAAGCCCCTGGTTTGAACAAAAATTAAATTTTTAGTCGATTTTAATAAAAGTCAGTGAAGTGTGTAATTGAAAAGTGGATAAAATTCGTGAACCCCATAAAATGTGTGATTATAATGAGTTTGAAGAAAGAGTTAATTTAAAAAAAAAAAATGAGGATCGGACGGGACTAAATGTTCTTAGGCAGTCAACTTCAAAAGTTAATGAAAATCTTTAGCCACTAAGTCGTTGTTCGGGTTCCATTATTCAAAACTACATTTTTCTCCTTTTTATTTTTAACTATACATTTTCAATAAAATAATATTACATGAAAAATTCAAAAATTTTCATTATTTTTAACCACACATTCTCCAGAATATTACTATTCAAAAATGCTTTTTTAATAGAGCCCAATGCTAGTTGCATTTTATGCCTCTGTAGTTTTTCACATAGTAAAACTTTTTGAATGCCTATTTGTTAAACACATTATAAAACCAAGAATGTGATATTAAGACTCTGTTTGATTTAGTTAAAAAATATATTTTTAGTAAATCTTAATAGAAAATGATGAATCGTAGGTTATGGACCCTGTGAAATGTGAAATTAAAAATGAATTTGGCAAAAAAAAAAATGAGTTTCAAAATAGGAGAGGATAAACAGAGAGAAAATCTCGTGCACAATTTTAAGGGCATGTTTGGTAAATAAACCCATAACTTAAGCTGTGGATTACACTATTTTTGAAATGAAATCACCAAGTAACTGTTGGATTCTGTGCCCATAATATAGCTTTCAAGTAATGAAATGACAAATTTATAATAACTAAATTATTTTTTATTTATTCAGTGTTGCTGCATTAATTTGATATCAAACATGTGAATAAAAGAACAATTATCAACTGTAATAATATAAGTTGGGTGATTGCATCGAAGAACACACTGTGACCTAATTTACATTGCAATAATTGATAATAACCAACGTATATGAGTAGGCACGTTGTAGATATTGTATTGTTAACATATCACTATTCGGATTTGTCCATATTGGAGAAAAAAATTAACAATGACACTAATATACATAAAGTGTATTGAACAGATTACACATCGAGTTTAGTTTTATAGCATAATTGTGCGGATAATTAAATTCTACATGATGATAAGGTACTTCATCAAAATTCCTTGATATGGTTATTGTTACCCCCTCCAATTCCGAGGTCCAGCTCCTCCAATTCCGAGATCCAGCTCAGACTGTCACGTGGATAGCTATGTAAGCAGCCAGTCCACGCTGACAGAAATCAGTCGGAGAGCTAGGAAGGTCAAGGAGAAGAGTTGACGAAGTTGAAGTTGAAGTTGAGAGAGCTCCTTCAAACAAGTTCGGCCAAAGTCCTTCAATGTCAAGGCAGAAGCCCCTTCAAGCTGCACGAGGCCCTTGAACCGAAGCTGATCCTGATCCGTGTTGAAGCCGACGTTGTTCCCTATAATAGATTTTGAAATCTTTTAGAAGTGATTGATGAGACGTCCGTAATAATGGGTGTCAGTGTGTCAGCATACAACTAGAACGGCGGAA
The DNA here is from genome assembly GCA_903798255.1 of Fraxinus quadrangulata. NCBI lineage: Eukaryota > Viridiplantae > Streptophyta > Magnoliopsida > Lamiales > Oleaceae > Fraxinus > Fraxinus quadrangulata. The sequence continues at coordinate 49,415 of CAIGRB010099888.1, forward strand.
CTCTTGTCAAATATTAAATGTAACAAAAGGACGTTGATGTGATGCTCCTCTTAAAAAGATGGGGTTACGTGGTTCTGATTCAATGGATACCACGTCTGTCAACGTAGTATAAATAGGTTCTTCTTATAACTAAAAAGGGGTTGGATGATTGATTGAAAAAGAAACAATTACATATTCGATATATACATAAATTCTCACGGATTCCATGTAAACTCTAACATACAATATATAAACTTATATATGCTTTTTATCTATCATTCGACATATTCTCATTTTGTGATTACATAGATTACTCTAATTCATACGGCGATCGTTGTTAGCGCGATTACCTCCTGTTCTACTTATCGGAGTCTGAACGTTTTCGTCTCTTGCCGGAAAGTGTCCCCTGCGCTTAGTTCCAACTGATTATCGCCGTCGTCTCGGCAAAAGCATGCCGGAATCGTGTTTGACGTGGCAAGTGTGTGCCCAATATCCGTTGATCCATTTTTTGAGGTCAACAATTGTGAATATTTTTTTCGTGAGTTTAATGATTTTTTGATTGATGTATGCGATCAATTCAGTGTATTGGAGTTTGAAAATATATATGTTCAAACGGGTACTTATGGTAACTTTATAAAGTCTTGGATTCAATTGCAATTACATTGACATCTTTTGACTTTGCCCTTGTTTGATCCCTAATACTTTTAAAATGTATTTTTTCTTTCTTTTTTTTTAACTATACATTCTACATGGATTAATAGCAGAAACCCCAAACGTTTTTATTTGCAATATATCACATACTTATTGAAAATTAATATAAACCCTTATATTTAAAACTTTTTGTGCAAAAACCCCCATACCGTCAAATTTTCCATTAAAAATAGTAAAAACATCAAAATTTAAAAGTAATAATTGCAATTTTATTATCCAAACTTTTTATTCTTTTACAAATTATACCCAATTTTTTTCATATACCATCCACAATCTCAAACCTTTAAAACTTTATTTTCCACCTCATCTCACTTCATCTTCTTCCCCAAAGTTAATTTACTTAATTAGAAATATAGGCCAGAAGAAGAAGAAAGAAAAATCACAAAAATGGAATGAAAGTATTAGAGGCATACCTTCTTCTTGTTGCAGTCCAAGTGATTTATTAGAACCTCCACAAGATCAGCTCCGTTGAAGCAATTCCTGACAATCTTCAATAGACGATCCTGAATGGGTAGTCTCTGTCGTAAAATCCTAACAATCACCACCATCTCATCTAAACTCTCAGCCTCCTCCTCCGGATCATCGAAGCTATAGACGGGCGGTGCCGGTGCATCATCGGGACACTTACTCCCTAGCAATTTCTTAATTTCCTTCTCCAACATCCCATCATTCCTCAAAGAATTCAATATAACCAATCCACCGATTAGCTTTTCGTTGAAAAATATGTGTGGCACTGTTCAACTGTCGTCCTTTTGATTAACTCCTCATTTGTTGGATACACGTCAACATTGATCTCCACAAAAATCAGGTTATTTCGCGCAAAAATGATCTCACTGCAGTACAATCCCTACAATTAATCGCAAGAAAAAAACTAATTCTTTCTTTTAGCTCTATTTTACCTTATTCTTTTAGTGATTTAATCGCTTTCAAACCTAGAAGATTGATCATCTATGTGTGATGCAGTCTTCACTGTAGTGGCCTCCTAGTCTCCGTCGTCGTTTCTTCCTTCTCTCAACGATAACCATCGCCTCGTTATGGCAGCAGAAAGGTATTACTCCTGTCTCCGCACAGTACCTTGGGATTGAGAAGATGGCTTTTGACCTTTATTTTTAATTAGATAAATTAATTTTAGGGAAGAAGATGAAGTGGAGTGGTGTGGTGTGGAAAATAAAGTTTTAAAGGTTTGAGATCGTGGGTGATACGTAAAAAAAAATTGGATATAATTTGTAAAAGAATAAAAAGTTTGAATACTAAAATTGCAATTATTACTTTTTAATTTTGACATTTTTACTGTTTTTAACGGAAAATCTGACGGTACGAGTTTTTTTTTTTTTTTTTGCATAAAATGTTTCAAATATGAGTTTTTTTAATAGGTATGTGATATATCACAAATAGAAACGTTTCGAGGGAATTTTCTACTATTAATCTCATTCTCCATTAATTTACTATTTTAAAATACATTCTTGAAAAAAATAGGGCTCAAAACAGGCTAATAATTGTATAATTAAAGTTAAAAGATTACACGTACAGTTAAGTTAATTATTTCACTTGAACTTTGATTAAACTTTTTGACCTATATAAATGCTATAAGGGGAAAATTAAAATTATTGTAACGCTTTCTCGATTCTTTCTTCGTCCGTGAAGTCTAGAATTGAGTTTTTTTAAATTAAATTGAAAAACGTGTTTACATGTTTGTATAGTATAGTATATACTTGGAGAACACCATTAAAACAAATTGCAGATTGAAAACGTGATGTTCATAAATTGAAAGCTAGAAGTTCGTAATCTTAACATTGGAAGATCTCGATTCGGATTTAATTCAATAAGTCAATTATCAGTTTATGTAAATTCTAAATCTACGTTTTTATTGTTATAACATAACACACAACAATGATCAGAAGGGATTGAATTACAAAAAATATATATTTTGATGTTAATTCTTGTTTCAGTTTTCAAAAATGATATCGGAACAGTCTAGATTGTGCGCTTGTTGCAATTTTAATATTTGATTGCATGTTCTCGTCACGATGTCTCGGATTAATTATTTATAAGATGATTGAATGATTGGAGCTATTTTAAACAGTGACTTATTTATTTATAGTCATTATTCTTTTTTTTAATTTGTTATTTTTAGTGTGTACCAATATAGGTGGATTATGACTTTATCATCTCGATTTAATTTTTTTTACAATATAGGTGGATTGTGAAACATCGTATGGATCCCACGCTATTTTCACACTCGTTCTGATCCATTTTGCATATCCCATCATATCAGTGCGCTGAGTCAATGCGCATATTTGATCAAACTTGAATAGATTGGGACTGAAGTTTTTTTAAGGTATAGTATAGCAGGGCGGAGCCAGACCTTTTGTATTGTGGCATGTGGGGTTAAAAATTAAAATGCAATTTACTAGATACAACCTCATTTTTTTTTTTCTCACAACCAACTTTTTTGTAAGATCACTCGGGCCTCGCAACCCTTCAAAATCTTCGCGAGTACGCATATTAATAATATATGTCCGAATTTGCTCTTCAAGTGCTAAGATATCTAAAAGTTTAAAATTTTCGGGATAATTACTATATGACTTGATTATTGGCATTTCTTTGTTGATGTCATTGGTTCCTCCCCCATGTCCACTTTGAACAAACAAAGCCTTAAGCAAAAACTGGGAGTTGATCTTTGTCTTTACAAGACAGTTTAATGGACATTGACAACATGGTAATATTAGGCAAAATTTGGTTGATCTCTATGGTTCTGTGCCAAAATGAAATGTCAGGGGCATTGCAAAGAACCGCTATATATTAGGGGTATTTCACCAATTATCTATCAAATTTGCCACTTTTGCCAAAGGTGATTCAATTGATTTGGGAAATAAATCCGAGTTAAGCCGAAGAGAAAAGACAACCGCAAAAGTTAATACCCTCAGCACAAAGGCTTGTTTGGCACATATATTTTTAAATTATTTTTCTCCAAAATCACTTCGAAGACTTATTTTGAGACCCACATTTTTTTTTCACTTTTCAACCACACATTCTCCATAAACAAAGTGTTTTTTTCCCCTTAAATGTTTGAACTGAACAAGCTTTAAGAAAGAAATCCACGAGGCAGTCGGGGGAGAGACGATTGTCCTAATACAAGAGCCCGAGTTGTCCACACCAATAAAAACATCCAAGGAGAGAACACATAGTTTATTCAGGAGAAGAATGCACCATTCCACCAAAATGGGGTAGCTCGTGAATCCCATCTTCCCTTTTGAGCTCTAAACATCAAACAATTGTTCAACAAATGTCCCAAATGGTGGCACTTTTTTGTAGTAAAAATGTGGAACACTTCCTGTTCAAACATTTGCCAAAATTCAAATTTCATTACCAACCCGAACCCTTGATATAATAAGCTTAGGAAATCAATCTCAAAACACACCCTAGCCTGAAATTCTGAGCTTGAGGGAAGCTTCATCGATCTATAATGGAGTGCCCAATGATATCAAGTATTGAGAAAAAGTATGCATTACCAAAAAGACAAGAGGGAAATCTATTTGGTGCAAAAATCACAAGACCCATTTATATTATCTTCATTGAGGCTCCGAGAATAAACTATCGAGGTCTTATCAATACACTTGAAATCTTACTCCAAATGGAGGTTGGAGATATTGTGTTTAAATCCAATAAAACCATTACAACTAGCCCTTTAAAATCGAAACTTAAGAAAGCTTTTAACTTGTCCATTTACGGAATGGCAAAAAATTGTCAATCAAGTACATTTCTAAATAAATACAATAGTGCAACTACAAAAATGTTGAAAAAAAAGGGTCAAAAATTAAGTAACCCACATGACTCCATGGGATTGGTTTTTTCGTTCTTTTCTATTTTCTTGACTTTTGTTAAAAAAATATCCAAAATAAGATGAAATAAGTGGTTACATGACTGAAAATAAAAGTCCGGGGACCTCGAAGCTAACAAAACTTAGTTGAGAACTCAAGTGCTACATTTATGAAAGTTTAGGGATATTGTCAGCTAATTTCCTTCCACCAATCAACGCAGTGTGTGTGTAATACACTTTCCCGCCATTTGTCACCCGACTAGTCATCCCGTAACTCGGAATGGAGTCACATCAATGGATTAAAAACTCACTGGTGGGACCCACCATAACCATCCTACGGTCTACATTTTTCAACGTGCCGAGTCATCAGTGTTTGGTCACTTCTCCCTCGAACTCCGACAAATAAATATACATTTCCCACACAGTTGACAGTATACAGTGAACGCTCTCAGGATATAGATACACAAATCTGTATCTACATCTTCTTCTTTCGACTTTAGTCACTGCCCCCAGTTCCTCTTTCTATATAAAATTTCAGTGAATTCTGGCTTTTCCTCGACCGAAAGAGAACTTTTTGGTTCTGATTAGTAAGTTAAAGTAGGCTTTACTGATTTGGGAGGTTGATGGAGGAAGATAGGGTTTTATAGGTTGGGCAAAATGGAAAATTCTTGGCAGAGCAAATGTGGTTTGGTGTGGCAACAATCATCGATGCCTCCTCCGCCTCCTCTGGAAGCTTCATCATCGCACGAGTTTCAGAATCAGGTATATTTTGTACAAATGCGATTTCAAGATTTTTTTTCTTTTTTGATTTTGCTTGCATGTCGCATTTGGTTGTGAAGTATTTCTGGCAGAGAAATTTGTCGATTTCGTAGTGGTTTCAAAGCATGCAATTAGTACAAGGATGTGGGTATAATATGAAATGGTAATGTACTGACATTCGTGTACAGGATACAGCATTAAGTGATATATGCTGCTCTTACATTGCTGTTTACATCTTCGTAAGCATTATTTTGTGGCTTTTGGTGGGTAAATTACTTTAAAACGAAAATGAAAATGCCGAAGGGTGCCCGTGCTCTTTTTTTACTGCACATGGTACACTAATTTGATTTTGTACACTTCAAGTTCGTGCCTTACTCTATAATTATTTGTTTATTTCGTGGAGTTTGCAGAGTGGAGGGTGTGTAAGCTTACATTGTTTTTCTTTAATCTATGCACAAAGGAAATAGAGAAATTGCACTTTTACAGTTATTGCGGTAGATACAACAGTTTTCTGGAATAAAACAAAATTGTTTTCTATGGTGTGATTAGCTCCGGTGTGAACTCTGAATTTTTTGTTTGGTTGGATGATACATTTGTGAGCTGTGTTTGCTATCAGTCTATCTTTGTGAGATCGCAAAGAGTGGATGGGCTTACATATACTGATTCCACAGGCTGCACCATGTGCTTTTGATTTTTAATGTATGATTTGATGTGAACTATACATGGAGAAATTTCCATGAGATCCTATGTTAATCATCCTTTTTAATGGTTAGGGGATGGGTGGGGAAAACGACCACATTGACTGCTAAGTAGAATTCTGTGATATGTTTTTGCTGGCAATATCAATTGCAAGTAATACAAATTGAAATGATCTCGTGAAACATTCTTGTGGACTAGAAGCTGAATGAAATCGTGTCTCTTTTAATATTTTTATTTGGCTGGAGTTTACAAAATAGTCTCTGGCCTTGTGGATCCAATAGCATGCATGTTTAATCAGCTCAATTCAAATTCACTACATGCTTAGGTGATATGTGTTAATAATGAAAGGGAGATCAGGCAATTTCATTTTGGTAAACACATGTCTAAGTATCTATCTGATTACTGTGTTTGAAGCATTTATGATTGTTGTTCCATTCAGGCATGAGATGTGCACTGTTTTCCATAGATATATATTAATCATTCAATTTACTGCTTGTATGTTCTTTTCTATAGACATTCTGTAGTGTTTATTTATCAAATTATTCTTCCCAAATTATTTCAATTTTACGACACCGACTCTATGAAGCTAAATTCCTCTCCTTGCTCCAGCAAGAACAGTTTTTGGCTGGAAAGCATCTTTCTTGTTTGCAACTTCCACAAGAATCAATGCCATTGGCCCGCGAAATGATTCAAGAACCTATATTTTCGAATTCATCAAGTTTCTACAAACCAGGCAACGCTGAGCTTGGAACTCCGTATTTATCTCTTCTTTCTGGGCCATCATCGTTTTTGCCTTGTGATTTGCAGCGGTTATCACATCCAAAGCTTGTTGCCAATTCCAGTCAAGTTCCTACAAATAGGTCTGCTGCTGGCTCTGCTATGGAAAGTAGAGTTTCACTTCTTCCTAGTTGGTTGTGGCTGCAAAATATGGACAGCCAGAATGTGAAATCTGGGGCAGATTTCTGCCCGGTTATTTCATCCAGTGCTATGGTAAGTTCAAACCATGACAATAGTTCTGGTCTAAAGTTACTTCAGGCTGCAGAATTAAATCTTTGGAAATCAGAACTTGCTAGGGTAGTAGTGTGTGATAATCCCCATGAGACTGATTTGGTAAAGGTTGGTTCTTCTTTGATGGGGGTTGATAATCCTGGCGCGACCTCTGCTATCGTTTCGAAGCTCCAAAATGGTGCTAATGTTGTAGCATCACAAAAAGTTCCTTTAGAAATTGATTTTTCTGGTTGCAGTCAGACACCTAATCTTCCAAGTGGTTGTCCTCGCGTATATTGTTCGGGCACAAGTTAGTGCTTCTAACTTGATTCCTTGTTTTTGCTTAAAAGATATTTTCCTTGTGTATTTTGTATATCTGTTCTCATTGGTTTTGATAATTCCAAAAGGTGGAGATTTACTTCTTAGTGATACTGGACTTCTTGGCGTTGTTTGCTCGTGCCATGGATTTTATATGTCTATCTCTAAATTCTCAGAGGTAATTTACCTTTGGGTTTTTCTGTTTTGCATTGGTAATTGCTGGATGGAGTTAATCCTTTGATCCGCTCAATTTCACTTCAGTTTTGCATGTGTTCATGCTAGAAACGTTTTTGAACTGCAATTTCTACGCAGCATTCTGGTTTATACAATGTTAATCCCGCGAACACTGTTTGTATGGACAATGGAGATACTATAGCACACTGGCGGAAGGCCTACTTTTCAAAAGTTGGGGTAAGTTAAGGGCAGTCTGTCTGTTTCTTACAACTTGCATTCAAGAAGTGGTGTCCTGTATGCGAATTTAGATGAGAGAGAAAAATCATACACAACTTTATCAATGATGTCAAGAGTCTGACAATGACTAGGAACTATTTTTAAAGAATTACCTAAAGGCACCCATGTAACAGCTATCCAAAATATTTGGTATTAATTTAATGAAGTAGTACTTTTTTATGATCTGATGGTTTTTGCCTGCACCTTGGTTTCTGGTGCATCCAATGCATTTTTTCCATCCTATTTTCTACCTACTTACGTCACAGACTTGGAATTGTATTTGATCTTTGGAATGGAAAACATTATCTTTTATATACATATTTTTGAATAGGAACACTGAGTGGTGATGTTTTTATGATGCTTTAGATTAGGATACCAGAGGATCACAAAGGTTGGGATTGGCCTGAAGGATTTTCAGCAGCTCCTGCTTTGACAAATCATTTTATATCTAATATACCAAACAACACCGGCTTCTTCAATGAAGTTTGTCCGGTGGGGACTTCAGGAGGCTCTGGGCAGCCACAACACCATGTTACATATTTGAAGGATCGGCACAGTGGTAAAAACATGGTCGATGGGTTTCAATACAATGGAAAACAAGGAAATTCTCAGGAATATAATAGTTCTCTTTTCAAGGGTTTCATTGACACATCTCAAAGCAATTTACATCCTGAAGATATAATGTGCACATCAAATTCAGTTGGCACAAGAGGTCCAGACAAAGCTTCTGAGCCCTCTACAGCTAAACTTGATTCAATCTTAAAGGGTGCAAGCCCATTTTATGCTCTTCCTAATTTTCAATACGTAAAATGCTCTGGTAAGGGTTCTGATGTCAGTAGGAATATTAGTGTCCTCAGGGAGGGGCTGTCAGTTCCTTCTAATATTGAGTTGAGACTTGGCCAACTGCCAAAGCATAGTCAAACACTGGGAAGTTCAGCTCCACTAGGCTTTGGACTTCATTTGATGGGCACACAATCAGGGCCCCAAAAATCATTCTTTTCGGACCAGCTTCTGCACAAAAGTCATTTAAATGGTTTCTTTTTAGACTTTATTACTTCAATACATCTTTGTTTTCATTCACTATACAACAATGGCCTTTTATCTTTTCAAAATTTTTATTCTAAAATTGCTTCTGACAAATTACCATACTTAAAACTGTCTTATGCGGCAGGCAACTACAGGGTATCAGAAGGAGTTAAGCAAACTCATCAGATTGCAGATATCACTTCTAATACTAGCGAAAGGAGAGAAACTGTCCAGTTGAACCATGTACCAGGAGCCTATAATGCATTTGTTGATTATCGGATAGATTCATATAATGGTGGTGTTGGAAGGGGTGGTTCAGTAATTCACCCATTGCTTTCATGCTTTAAAAATTCAGAGGCAGAAGTACAGTTCAGAAAAGTTAATGATATAGCTAATAGCAGTCATGTTGTCACCGAGAAACCACATAGTGAACCGCATGCTTCCAAATGTGACCAACATTGTTTTCCTTGGAGTAGAGTTGCAGGAAATATCATGGAATCTGATGCTACTATGCTAAATGCACAGCAGCATGTGAGCAAAGGAAAAGGAGCTGAATGTGCTGTCAACAACTTACCTGCTGCAGCTGAATTAAATTTTGGACTCCACAAGCCATTTAAGGAAAGTCTAAGCACCTTTAATGTCGTTCCGGTCAAGAGTGATATCACCTTTTCAGCCTTTCATGAGAAAAGCCCTACTGTGTCTCCGAGGTCTTCTGTGATTAATAATGAACCTAATGCTACAGACAACTTAAACAATTCCTGGAAGATTGCCCCTCTCTCTCATACTGGACATTCTGCACTTGGTTATCCTAGATCAATCAAAAATACCACGGTTTCCTCTACAACTTCAGTTTGTGTTGAAAGTACAACCCCAGCATTGTCAAAGAAAAATTTTAGTGGAGTAAACCCTGGTATTCTGGATGAGAATATGAAAATGCTTTCAGTGCAGTACATGTTGGAATCACCAAATAGACATGCTACTGCTTCTGTTAGAAATCTTCAAGAGCCAGATATGCTCAATAAACCTTTTGCAAAACCACAGGTGACTGTTGCCCCGACGATATCAAAAGATCATATGCAGGTACTCAAGGGTTCAAGTGTGCCAAAAATGTCTGAAGCTGTACTGAAATCTACCTTATCTGATGCTACTTGTTGGAGAGGTCTTAATAATGAAAAATTAGCTCTTCCGACAGGTAAGTGCCGCCTTTTGAAATTTAAATTTTGGAATTGAGAATAAATGTTTTAGGTGTATTTTGCCTCTTCTTTTCCTGTACAGCTACTGTAGTGACTAGTGCTACTGAAAAAGAATGTGCTCCAATTTAGATTTAAATAAATGGTGCAACTTCTCTATGCTTTCAGAAGGAACTTCTTTTCATACTGAAGCTGGTGGAGTTCCATGCCGATGCTCTTGCAATCTTCATCCTATGGAGAAGCTTTTCTTAAGGTGACTTATATTGACTTACCTTTCATTTTCTGGTTAGTAAATTTATATAAAAAACCACCAAGGTAGGCTAGATCATGTACAAAAGCATGCAAGCCAGCATCCAGCAATTCAGTCGCTTAAAAATCGTTAGTCGCTGTTTCGTGCCTGAGACTATTATGATGTCATGTCACAACATTAATTATATGTTTCGACATATGGTTGCATATACATTTTCTAGTGGAGAGCAATTAATTTGTTCGTATGAATCCCTTGTGGTAGTATATGTAGTTTCTTGGCTTGCTATGTCCTCTCTTTACAGAAATAACTTGTCCAAAAAATATTCGATGCAAATCTATATATCTAACTGGAGTAACTGTAAGAACAAGGAGAGAAATTGTTGCCTAACATTGTTCTTATTAATAAATAGATGCTCTATTTGTACCTATAATTTCAAGTCACGTCTTCATGCGTTCAAAGATGACTGTCAAAGATGACTGTTCCTGAGTAAATGGTGAGTTATCACATTTGCACGTCCTATCTAGTTTCCTAAAATTCTCATCATAATAAAATTCAGATTTGGAGGAAATAAAAGAAACATCACTTCAAGTGAGCAAGAGGTACTCTTTCAAGGGTTACCGTATGTCTATGTCCCAGAGAAGTGCAGATGTGCTGTTCATTCACACTGTTTGGCCGGAAAATATGACTTAAAGGGTGGGAGGTTTTGTGATTCATTAAATGATCAGGAAGGAATTGTTAATGGAAGGTCCAAAAGTTTGTTTAGATCAATGTTGGATGGAAACTCTATTTTCTCAAAGGAGAAGGCCATATCATTCTGTAACACTGAAAATTTAGTGGCCAAAAACATGGAGACTGTTCAATCCCATTCTTTTCACTATGTGCCAAGTGAAGTGTTGGAGACCGGCAGTTCAAAAAGGAACCACCGCCAAGCTGGTTCGTTTAATAGTAATGGAAATGTAGAGGACTCTGCTGTTGATGCTGCTAAATGTTTTGCAAGATCTTCTCAAAATGCTGAGCCATTAAAGGAACAAGAATTGTCTAATGTTTCTTCTGGATGTTCTGCTCCTGTTGTTACTTGGGTGTCCATTGAGGTTAACAAGAGGGATTCCTCTACTATTGATACTGGGGATGTCAGATGTACAAACAATATTGTTGTAGATGAAGGATCAAGAATCGACAAAAGCTGGTCCTCTGATGACTCACTTGATAGTGAACGAAGTGCTGACTTCTTTGGCTCTGCTCCTAGAAAGAGATCTTCTCTTAGTCTCGTTGAAGAGCTTAGACTCCGGGATTCACTAAAACTGAAAAAAGCACAAAATGAAACCCATGCTAACTTTAGCACTCAAGAAGAGAGAGAGTACGCGCAAAATTTTAAAAAATCCAAAAAATTGAAGAAAACGGTAAAATGGAAAAAGTTGGATGCAGCATTTCCTGCCTCTGGTCAGTCTTCCAATAATGGATCTTCAAAATGCACTGAGGATGTTGTGCAGAACTCCAATTCAGTCTGGAATATGCAGGTGCCTCTTGGACGTGAACAAAAAGGTCCCAACAATTGTGCATGTTCTGTTGAACCAAGTATTAAGCGGAGGAGGTCTAGATGGCCTTCCTCCAATTCAGTCTCCAACTATGGAGACTTGTATAGAGGTTATCAAGTAAAGCAGAAAATTGAGACACATATACATTCCAGAGTTGACGATGATACTTGTGAATCTCCTGAAATATTAGGTAAGAAAAGGTTAAAATTAGATGGTGCTGCTGCAACTAGTAAAAACCTGTACAGACCATGTTGTGACAATGCTGAAGTGACTGCAAATTTCACATCAGTAGATTGTCTTAGTAATTCTCTTGATTTGCCTTTGGATTTCTACAAATGGATGCCAAGACCAGTAGTTTTTGGGAAGTATGGCATTATTTCTAATGGAAATTCATCGAAACCAGCAAAAATTGTACCCCTACAGAAGATTCTCGAAACTGCAAGAAAATATGACGACAAAAATGTAAAGGCGAAATCATCGTCAACTAAGAAGCTGAAGAGGATGAGAATTAGACTTGTGAAGGAAACATTTAGAAATAAGGATGTACTGAAGAGTGAATATCATGATGCGTCGAATGTGGAAAAGAGTGGAACCCACAATGTGGTAACTGTTGAATTCGAACCTCATCATTCTATTGGGGAAACAGAGACAGCACCTCACTGTGCAATCACTGGAAATGATGAAGTGTTACATGTTTTAGAAAAGAGAAGGAATGACAATTGCAGCAAGAATCATTCCTTTCCTGACAGCAGCCCTACTGTTCAACTGAAGACAAAGTGCAAGGAAGTTCGCAAGCGCAGCCTTTATGAACTTATAGTCCAAGGTATTTGTGCAGGACCTCAACTTTAAAGGGAGATCGTTTTTATAATTTAGCATTGTTGATACTGATAATACTAGCAGCCTGCGCCATGTGTCCACAAATTGAAATAGCTTTACACAGACATTTTTCTGGTTAGGATTCCGGCTCCATTATTTTTAGATTGTACAAATTTTCTTTAGTTTGTTCTTTGAGGCTTTTTCTGCTATAAGAAATTTCATTAAAGGTGACTGATCAAAGAAAAAAGGAAGATATATAATGTCTTTTAGTTCATCCATTCCTTTCAATTGGTTTTCCCTTCCTTATTTTTCATTTCACTTAACTATACTCAATTTTTTCATTAATGTCATTGGTATATTGTAATTTTTCTTCTTTATAGTTGGTGGATGCGTAGATAAATATAATCTCTTGGTACAAGGTACCACGCTGCCAGTTACATGAATATGGAGAAGTTCATTAATGACAGTGGAATAGATGTCTAAAACTTACTCTTCTTTGCTGTTTTCTTGTAACCAACCTTGTGTCAAAGGAAACGGAAAGAAGCACCATGTGGTAACTTAGAATGAATTGTAACTGATTTCTATATACTCTGGTTATTGGTACTTTGTACTCTTCTAAGGCTTATTACTTTCTTTCACTTGTTCTGATGCATGCAGCATTGTAGGGTTGTTGGTGGAAATTCTAGACTAGTTGGTTGAGTGCACTGGTTATTAGTAAAACTCGATACTTGACTAAGAATTATTCATCAATGAAATACTTCTCAATTGTACGGGTCAACATTTATTTTCCACTTTTATTGCAATTTAACTTGGCGATATATTTCCACCAGGGAAGGATTCTGAAGTTGCAAATTCTTCTATAATGAAGAATCCAGAATATTTATTACAAACATCCCACAGACGTGTGGCGGAGCTGATGCGAAATTCTGGGGATGATAAATTTCTCTATAGTGAAATGCATAATGCTAAGAGGTGAACAATCTATTTATAGCTGTTGAAATTTTTTACCTGTACAGTGCTCTGATACGAGTCATGAACTCCAGTAATTACATTAATTGACCTATCATCGTGCGTAACGGCACAGATGCAGAAAGAAGCAGCTATATGAATCTACTCAGAATTTTGACGCTTTCTGTTGTGTTTGTGGAAGTTCAAACAAAAATAATTCTGACCATTTATTAGAGTGTAACAGGTGCTTAATCAAGGTATGTATTACTGACTGCATTTTCTATTTCTATAATTCTTCTTCTTTCACCTCCCCTGAGAAGTTATTACCCTTCTTCTGTAGCTAGAATCCATTACACTGCTGAAAAACTAACAAGCTTACGACTCACAGGTGCATCAAGCTTGCTATGGCATTTCAAAAGTCCCGAAAACTCAATGGTACTGCAGACCTTGCAAGTCAAATTCGAAAAACATTGTAAGAATTTTTAATACCCTTGTGACCACAAGTCATCTGCTCCATTTATCTTTCTCCTGCCCCATTTTTTATAAATTCCATTTCTTTTTCTTTTTTTTTCCTTCATGCATATAGCTCTGTTAATACCTTTTACCATAATTAGACCGTTTTCCTATGGTCAAAACTCATCCAACAAGGCTGAGTTTTATATGAAACAACCTGGACCAGTTTGGAATTATGTGTTTATTATTCCAAAATTCGAGTCTCAAGTATTGAGTTGAACCAGAGACCTGATGCTCGGGAAAGTGGAATTTGGGCCAGTGAGTTGTTTATCATTGGTTATTGATATGAACTAAAATGTATAGGAATATTATTGGAGATTTTCAAGTACTTAAATATTTGTTTGTTGTTTATTTAATGGGTGTGTGGTGGGGATTAAAATTAGATTTTTAGTAGATTGTGGTTGAAGTTTTTGAAATATGTGATTGAAAAGCTATGGGACCCATGAAAGATGTGCTGAATATTGATTGTTTGACTTTGACTTAGATTAAAATCTGATTTTAATCCGAAACAAACATGGCTTTTAGTTTTAAAAAGCAAGATAAATTTTAATATTTAAATTAATGAATGATTTTTTTATAGTTTGAATAAATGGATTTTTACAGTCGAACCATGATATTGAATTTATTGTCATTTTGATTGCTCGTTGTTTTTGTTAGAAAAATGTTTTATATAAATTATTAATCCGATATTCACCCGTTGGTTGGACCAGTGACCCTACGGTTGAACTAGTAACTCGCTGATCCAGTGCTTTAGCTGGGTCAACGAGTATGTTGGATCGGATAACTATGCCTTTTACACATCTACTGCAGGAAAATGTTGATGTAACTTTTCTTCCTTGCTGTGCTTGATGCTCAACTAGTTGGTCAATCTTTGAGAATTTATCTTATTTACTTTAGCTACAATGACCCAAAAAATATTGCAAATGTTCATAATGTCTATCATGTAATGTTCATAATGTCTATTTTTACATGTTTTGGATATTAACTGATCTATAACTATGGAGTTGCTATTAATCCATGGTTTGTGGGTGAGATAAACAGTCAAACTGCCTTCTGCATCAAGTATTACTAAAAAGATCAGGAAAATTCCTTTTCTAGATCTGAAACATTTACTCCTTGTCCTTTGATTGTCTTGTTACATCTGGGAACAATCATGTTTACAGATAACTTAAACAATCTTCTACTCTTACTCTTAGTGCTGTGAGTACATACTCGATAAATAAAGCCATCGAGATTTGTTGCATGCATTTGCATATAAAGAAGTAAATGGAGAAGTGATGGTATCATTGAATCTGTACTTTTTGTTTTTCAAATAATAAATAGGTTTGTCACAGCATGTTAAAAATGAAAATGAACTTCTGCCTAGAGCTCCAGGTATAAACCTAGCGTGAAGCTTGTTGTACCCATTTCCAGAATAAGCCTTGTAGCCCTAAGCACTCCACTTCAAGAAGGCTCATTTGAGAAATAGATTACGTTACAACTGAAACTAATAAATGTCATGGTTACCTTGGAGCTCGCCTATAGCCCTGAAGCTGCAGCAACTATTGCTGGAGATACTTTTCTTTATGATCGTTCCTAAAATTTTTGTTAATGATGAATATTGGAGAATGTAAAAATTTCATTTGCAGTATACCAGAAGCTGGCAATTGCTTGAGCACTCTTGTGCTACCAGTAGATCTAAAAAATTACAAATATAGACGCATATTTGTATATATTACTGCA
Organism: Fraxinus quadrangulata; assembly: GCA_903798255.1. NCBI lineage: Eukaryota > Viridiplantae > Streptophyta > Magnoliopsida > Lamiales > Oleaceae > Fraxinus > Fraxinus quadrangulata. The sequence goes on from CAIGRB010099888.1 coordinate 65,138, forward strand.
TACCCCAATAGTTGCATAAAAAGTACAACAATAATGAAGGTAAAAGGGGATAAAATATGAAGTGTATGGTGAAATGCATTTTACCCTTACGTTATGTACCCTTTTTTCTCTTTCATCTTTTGAAAAAGGCTGCCTTGGTGGTGGTCCAGTTGTCTAGTGATGGACCTAGCAGTCACAAAGTTCACCCAGGGATTGTGACAACTGTGATTTTTCTTGAAAAAAATATGTTCTGACCGTTGTAAGATCAAACCATATATTATTTTTTATTGGAGGGAGAATGACAGGACTAACATGTGAGCTTTAAAGAAAATACTCCGGTAGAGCAACAATGAATATATTTATTTTTGAAGGAATTTATTAAATTTAATTGGCATACTAGTTTGGTGATTACCCATGCTTAAAGCTTTTAATTAATTGGGAGCTTTTCAGTTGAGACTGTAAAGAAACTTATGGCTTTAGGAGAGGCAGCAGAAGAAAAAATATTTGATGGTGTAAATCGTTATTCAATCAGGTAGAGTTGCTAAAGACGGCCAAACTGGCCATTGGTTATCAATTAATTACCTTTTAGCAGCAAGTATGCAAAATTTTAAAAAAGTACTGACAAGTGAATCAGAGATCTTAGGATATAAACTTTAAAGAGAATGCTTGATGCAGAAACAAGTTCAACATTGTGTACGCTTTTTGTTGGTTATCATCGATTCAAGTGCAGAAAATTTCTTGAATTACGAAATGACCGAGTATAGTACAAACTGAAGGTGAGACGAGGGAATATCAGAGACTAATGATGGAGGTTCTGCTTGATAAAGAGAAAAAAATCATCACATCCTGGCTTGTATTGAAATGTTAAGATTCAGATAGTGTTCATCTACTCAATATTTTTCCATTTTTTAACTTTAAATTCAAGAATGCACAGTTGACATAAACAATATTTTTCCAATTTATTGCATCGTTTCTACTTTTAATATGCTAGTGTTGCATTTTGTTGCCATTTAGGCTTGTGTTCTCTGTGGATATGGAGAAGGGGCCATGACTCAGGCTCTACAAAGTCAGAATGTTGTGAAGAGCCTTCTGCAAGCTTGGAATGCTATGTATAAATCCAAGATTAACATAACAGTGTCTACAGATAATTCAGCTTGTCAGTTGAGCACAATGGCTTCTGGAAGTGATTCGTTTCCTGTTATGAGGCTGGCAAACATGGAGCCCTCTTCAGTATCTGCTTCCGATATGAATCTCTCGAATCATTTGGGCATTGTTGACAATTCATCTTCTCCTTGTAACTCGATGCTTCAGAACAGCATCACAGCTGGTGTTCTTGACTCAACTGTAAAGCAGTGGGTCCACGTGGTTTGTGGGCTTTGGACACCAGGAACTCACTGTCCAAATGTTGATACTATGAATGCTTTTGATGTTTCTGACGCTTTATCTTCTAAAGAACATGTGGTAAGAACTAAACCAAATGAATTTAAGAGGATTCAATATAATACACTTAGTTATTCTTTTTGTCCTGGCTGGAAATCTCAAAAAGGCTATATTTTTGCCGTTTCAGAGTTTTATGGCTTCTAAAATTGTGAACAACAAAATTATAATTTTCGACTAATAAATATTACCAGGCTGTAGATTCATAAATGTTTATTGTATCAATTCATAGAAACATTCTCAATGTTGTTTCTTTCTAGGTTTGCTCAATATGCAGCCGACCAGGTGGCTCTTGCATACAATGCCGGATTTTGGATTGTTCTGTTTGCTTCCATCCATGGTGTGCCCATCAAAAGGTTTTCTTTCTTGATATGTTAATTTTCCAATTCATTATATATCAAAGTGCCAAGACCAATCAAATTTCTATAATAGTTCAGGATGTCTTGTACGCAGCTAGAATCAGCTCATGATGTCCACTCATATCCTCCCACTTACCTGAGAATCAAATTACGAGGGCTTCCAAATAGCTAACAGTAACTGATAATGTGAACTGATCCATCACATTGTAGGACTAAATTGATTTAGCATGCTAGTGTATCCATATTCAAATTATATTTCTTGAGTGAAAGAGGTTCAAATACGTTATTGATTCTCGACAAGGTTTAACAAGATACATAGTTCTATGAAATGTAGATTTTCTTGGGATAACTCCTCTACTCCTATCCCATATCTAATTTTAATGAATCAAATGACACTAACACAATAGTGTTCCACATTGACTATGAACTAAAAATCGCACCATCACTGAAGGTGCACCATTTCCACGAGGTGCTAGATATCCTGCCATTATTGAAGGTGATACCACTCCTTTAAATTTGGGCCTTATATTGAGATGGCTTGATGTAGGGCTCTTATTGATCTAGTTTTTAGCATTTCTTTTTTGAACAACAAAGGATCTAACTAAAAATTTGTTTTCTTTTGACCTTCATTTTCTATTGCTTACTTCATTCCATTGTGGGGTTCCCTGAGGTGCTTGCACTAGTATATCCTCTATTTATTTAAAATCTTGTGCCTTTGCTACTTTGATGATTAAACTTGAGTTTTACTTATTTTCTGCAGATTCCTCTAGAATAACCTGGGTTTTCTTGTAGTTATTGATGTTGCATCAATCAAGCCTTTGCATTGGCATATGGAACTTCTCGAGACCCCAAAAAAAATTCTCGGTTGTCTGCCGAAAGCTGTTTAGACAGAAATCTAGACAGCCACAGCAATGAATTCTCTTCCCTCTGGCTAATTAAAGCGGCATTTGTCACAAACTAATATGATGATATCTGAATGACTTCTGCTTAGATATTCCACATAAATACTTAATTCTTAAATGGCAACAACATTATAACTTTCATAAAATTGACAAAGGACAATGCTGGTGATGGAAATTGAACTGGTATAAGTTTGTGCCAGTTCCTGACAATGGAAAGTTTTTGTTGATGAAACATTGAATGTGTAAAGTTTTTCTACAGTCTCTTCCAAGTGAAAATAATATTGTAGCTCCGTTGTCAACAGGGACTACTGCAAACTGAGGCGGAAGGTAATGACTTTGAGAATGTTGGCTTTTATGGAAGATGCATGCTTCATTCAACAATCCAGCAGTTTATTCCTGGCAGTTATCCCATTAACACCGGAAGTCTTCATTCTAGAGAGAAGGGCTTAACCTCTGCTCGAACTGAGGTTTGCTGCTCATGAAAAGAGCTGATAGATCTATTTGCTGATTAGAGAATTAATTTTTTTTCCTAATATCTGTTTTATGCTCATTAGGGTTACAGGCATCAAAAGCACAAAGGCTTTTGGCGTAAATTTTCTCAAGAATCTGATGGAAATGGTAGTTGCCACGTTCCTCAGGAGCAGCTTAATGCTTGGGTGCATATAAATAGACAAAAGCCACACAGAAAAGGGCTTTCAAAGCTTCCATGTTCCAGGGTTGAGTCAGATTATCGGGTAATTTCGATTTCTACAGTATCCATTGAGCATATTAAAATAGCTCAGTAAGTTATTATTCTTGTCACTGATTTAATTTTTTGGATCTCTCTCATTACTTGTAGAAAGAATATGCTCGCTATAAACATTCAAAAGGTTGGAAAAATTTGGTGGTATACAAGTCAGACATACATGCTCTGGGTCTCTATACATCTCAGTTCATCTCTCGGGGGGCAATGGTTTGATCCTCTATTTTTAACTTGTGGGATCATTTCAATTTTTTCTGAAGTTCAATATCTGATTTACTGTCTTCACAGGTTGTCGAATATGTAGGTGAGATAGTGGGGCTCCGCGTGGCAGACAAAAGAGAGCGTGAATATCATTCTGGAAAGAAACTGCAGTACAAGAGTGCTTGCTATTTCTTCAGGATAGATAAAGAACATATAATTGATGCCACCCGTAAGGGGGGGATTGCCCGGTTTGTGAACCATTCATGTAAGGTAAAACCCAATACCTTGATAACTTTCCTACAAATAAATGCTAGTTCTTTCAAATGAAGTCGAGTATGTGCTCATCTTCACATCAGTTCATAATCTGAAAACTGGGCATAATCTGAAAACTGCCCTGGCCCTGCAAATTGTCAACATTGTTGTTAATTGGCAACTAAGTTGCTGTGTTTGCATTTCTCTGCCTCTGAAAATGATCTTTTCCTGGGCCCATCGGCACTATCTGGGACCCAATTGTGATTTCTAGAAACTTGACCACATGTTTTCGCCTTGTAAGAATGTGAGTGTTTGAAGTTTATGTATTCAACTGATCCGCACATCAAATATAAAAATGGATAGTAGTTTTATGCATGCTACAGCTTTTTCCAACAGCTTTCTATGAATTTTAGTTGAAACAATTTTGTTTTTCCTAAGATACTGGCTTACACCTTCACTCTTTTTTTTCTATTTGTTGCTGGACCAGCCAAACTGCGTTGCCAGAGTTATTTCTGTGAGAAATGAGAAGAAGGTAAACATTCCTATCCCTGCACGTTCGCTTTTCTTATGGTCATGAAGCCAAATGCTAACACGATAGGACCAATGCACGGTATTTACAGAAGGCTGTTATAAACACACTTTTCATTCTGGGTTTTGAGAATTACTAAAAGATGTTGAAATATGCAGGTTGTGTTTTTGGCTGAAAGAGACATATATCCTGGAGAAGAGATAACATATGATTACCATTTTAACCATGAGGATGAAGGTGAAAAAATTCCTTGCTACTGCAACTCTAAGAATTGCAGGCGTTATCTGAATTGATAAAAACTCTATTCCATTTTTGCATGAATTTTTATGCTGTTACACATCATATCAGACTGATGATGGCTATTAATTTTGGCATCCAATGCTTTGTAAAGATTGAATGTATATATTTATCTATGGCAATTGATATGAAAATCTGTAAGCATTTACTGGTTAAAGCGTGCAGACAAGTTTGCGAGTGATACAAGAATTGCAAATCTGGTGAGTTTCTTCTTCCAAAGCAGGGCACATTGTGCGTTCTAAGAACCCCAGTTTGGTAGATTGGAGGTGGCTTCATTCACCATTTTCACCAGGGTAACCTGCCATTTGTACGTTAATTTATCAATGGAACAACACTATCTAATAGAGACCTAATGAAGGTTATGGAGTTAATTTGGCAATTCAATATGCTGGCTTATAAGAAATTTCAGAGCGAGCTTATAAGGTGTAAAAAAGTTTGAGCTCATAAGCAATGCAAAACTTGAACTTTAGGGTATGTCAACTGGGTGAAAAGAATGTACCACACTTCGAGGGACACCGGGAGGTGGCAGTGGAAGGTTTCTTGGTGGCCATATTTTAGAATACAACCGTTTGTCGAATCTCCATTCTCCAATCTTTCCATAGGTCAAATTACCCTGAATATTGGAACGCATCAAAATCTAAGAAAGTGACCAAGATAATTAACTTTTAAGCACGAACAAACAACTGACTCAACATACCTGCATGTCATAGTCGCATCCATAAGTGTAATGAATAATGTATGTCTTGCCAATTTTTGTATCCCAAGGAGGCTGTAGGACATTCTAAAGATCATGACTAAATTCAATCTTAGCCAATCAGAATATAGACATCGAAAGTTACCAAACCTGAATCATGAATTCCTTGTACAAGATGTTATGCGCCCCGTGTAATGCTGATGCAACAGCATATGCATACCTGTGTTTAAGAAGGAATAATTAGGGAACGAAAAAACTGAAAGGTCCAGTTTGGTACACGCAGCTAGAGCCTGGAGGTGATTGAACAGGACAACAAAACTAAGTTTCTTACATCTCAAGAACCCAACCAAAAGCTTTATCTACTTGAGGATCCTTCTTCATTGCCAAGGAAATATTCATCCATGTTGGAGCTATCTTTTGTAGAGCATCCTTGCATATTGGTGCATATAGAAGGTAGAAATATGTTAATATAATACAAATGAGCTTGGGGTATGCTTGGCGAGGACTCAGAAGTACAATAAACAAAATTCCATCTTCTTATTCTTTATTAATATTGTTCAGTACTATCCAATCTAACCTACCAAATACACAATTAAACAAGGTAGGATACCTTCTGAACAATCAGTGGGGAATTTCCAATGGGATCAATATCCGTTATTCGTCCCCTTTCCTCGGGGAAGTACTTCCGAAGTATAGACTCAAACTTCTTGGGCTCAATGTAAAAGAAAGGGAATGCAGCTCCAAAGCCATCTCTAGACAAATTTGGTATAGGCTTGACAATAATGTGATCTGGCTCCGCCATTAATATATAGCTGCATAAAGTTAACATGCATATGAAACTAATTGATTGCCTGAAGAGCAGAAATCGATGAGAAGATTGAACTTTTTGACATGTATTTCCATACTCTTCTTCAATTTGTGCTTGTTGAAGCCACTGCACAAATGCCCAAGGCCTGTTCAGGACTATATATCCCTGAAATCACAACACTCGGTGACACAAGAATAAATGTGATCGCTTTCTAATTGCTAAATACTTTTAGATGAGATGTTTCAACACTCCTCGAGCTCCCTTAATTATCATAATAACAATAAAAGAAATGATATTAAAAAGGTAATGAAGATTAAAGAAAAAATAGAAACCAGATGTACGACAGATGAGAGGGGCTGAGCAACAAATGTGGGTATCTCATCCATGAAGCGATCAGATCGTCCAGAATGCAAGATTCTTGTAAAGCCACCCATCTCAGAATTGGGCATATCCTTGTGTTTCTCGAACCAGTAATACATCACCCTGCATTGCCATGTGCTGTATATCGAGTCTGAAGCTGTCACTGTAGTGTGGAACAGCCTCTTCTTTTTCTTCAATCTTGATGGTGATGATTCTGTGGTCATTTTGATCATGGATTCTACTTTATTTCTTGAAACTGATGGAGATCTTGATGGGTTTGAAGGGCCTGGGAAATCTTGCTTGAGGGGTGCATTTGATGATATGATTATGTTGTATACTAGCAGTGCTGCTGAAAATGTTATCACTAGTTTGTAAAACAAATTCCCACACCTCATACTGTTAGCATGTGTGTAATGCACGGGGACGCAACCAATTCTCTAAAAGCTCCAACGAATGGGAGAAGCACAATCAAATCCTTAAATTACCCATGACTAAGAATTCACTTCAAGCACGAATGGCTTCCGCGTGAGATGCCCCCCCGCAAGTTCACGAGCGAGAAGACTAAGAAGGCGGGGATGGAGGCAACTGGCAAAAATGATAAAGGTGTTGAAGAAAGAGATGAAGTAGAAATTTGTTTATATATTGTCAGCCGGTTGGGGTGGCTGTAGGAGAAGGTACTGAAGGTAGAGCAGGACAAGAAAATTAATTGGAAATTAAAAGAGTTGACACTTTGCTGAATCAATTCACTCCCCCAGTAATTAAGGTAAACATAAAAAGTGAACTTCCCTATAGTTTTAAAATTTAACAATGTTACTATTAAAATTTATTTTTGGAAAAAGTATATCTTACCTATCTTTTTGGAGGAGTACACGGTGTTGCTGGCCAGAGTGTTGGAGCACGTGTTCCACCGGGCGGCGCTGCCTTTTCCCCGGCGGGTTCGTTTTCTCATCCTCCGAAATCTTCCTTTCCCTTCTACTCCAACAGTCATCAGAGTTTCTGCGCCATAGACCGTACATTTTTTTCCTGATAATTTTTCCCTTCCAATCCATGTTCTTTCGTCCTTGTATAATTGTATATTGTCTCTTTCTGATTTTTCATAACTTTAGATTTCGGCTTTTCAACTTTTACAAATTAGTGAATAATGGAGAGTTTTCTTTCATCTTTTCAGATAAATCAGGTTTCAATTCCTAATATTTCCTTCTCCACATCTACATCTACATCGATGAGATAATAATATAAGATTAATGCTATCTAGGTTTCAATACATGTAACTGGAAGATTCAGTGCAAGACTGTATAACCCATCTAATGATTCTAGATTCAATTTCTCCTCTCATCTAGGCTCTAGAAATTCTTAAGATCTTTTTGAGAAAAATAAGAAAATAAAAGAATAGAATTTTCGAGCTTGAGGATTTTTCTCTAGCTTGATGCATTGATTTGAAGTTTGAGACAGGTAAGAAGTGGAATTGGGGTATAAATGGCTGCTACCTGAACGGCAGATGCTGTGATCCAAAAACATTTATCAAAGAAAATTTGAATAATCTCTCTTTTACTTCTTTAATATGGGGAAATTGATCTACCGCAAGATGAATATTCTGCATCCAATTTAACTAATATCATTCTGGTGAACCATATTAAACATTTTCAAACTGGGCCAAGCACCCAGAAAAGCATTTTGTAGTGTAAATTAACTTTTTAGTTTGAGATTTTTAGATCTCTAAATACATTCCATTCAACCAATTCGATGACCGTTTGTTTTTCAGAATTGATATAATCACCGAGATAAGTCGAAGTTGAGTGTTATTATTCGTATATAGTAATTGAAACTTTACCCCTTTAAAGCAGTATAAAAGAGCATGTTTTGGAAGTGTTTATAAACGTTTAAATCTATAAATAAATATTTATTTGGAGCCAAGAATTAAAATTAGACAAGAAATCCAATTGACGGCGTTGCACAAATTCCTGCTGATCTATTCTTAGTTACCTCATATCCCACAATAAAATTACTTATGCAATAACTAAAATCTTGAATTTCCCTCATTTGATTATAATTTCCTCTGAAATGCAAGTAGCGTCATCAATGGGTGATGAGCATGAAATGTCGAGTTTGAGGGAGAGGCGAAAGAAGTCCACTATAGGCCTTTCTTGTTTCTTCCAACGAAACCATTCATTTGATGGCTCCTCCTCGCCGCCGCGTTCTCCGACGTCAACTCCGAAGAATTCTCCTTCTGCGTGGATTCGATCAAAGGCTCATGATTTCCCCGAAATTAAACACAAATGCCGGAACCTTATATCGCGCATAGGGCGACCGCGCCGCCATTCTTCTGCTGATTTTAGCTATGATCCTTTGAGTTACTCCCTCAACTTCGACCATGATGATCATGCTTACGAGTTTTGCGGCAGCCACCTTTCAGAAATCACGACCAAGAATGATGTCAGTATTTGAATTATTTTGCATGAAACTAGATACATAACCGACCGTCGTACTCAATCCGGGGCTGCAGATAAAACCGCCTACCGCAGTTGCGTGGGTGGCCGAGGAGGAAGAGGAGGCGCCTCCACGGAGTAACATGGTGCAGCCGGCCAGCCTCCACGAAGTGTGATAATTGCCTTGCCTAAGGAGTTGTTTTGGTAATTTTCTTTTTCTATATCTGAATTAGAAAATATTGCACTGGGAGTTGCTTTTTTCTTTCCTGTATTACAGGATTTTACTTGTAAATATTAGTTTTATTTTAACTTAATTATAGGATTTTATTTGTTAATGTTAATTTTATCCAAAGTTTTTATTTCTTGGATTGTACTTGTAAATACCCAAATATTCTCAACTGGGTGTTCAATTTCTCACAATTTTTTGAATCTTTTATGTTTTAATTGTTCATCAAAATATGTGATTGAAAAAGTAATAAAAATTGTGAACTTCATAAAAAATGTGGTTGAAAATGAATTGAAAAAAAGAAGAGTTTTCTCCACAATTTTTAAAGATACAAACTTTCAAGAAATATTGAAGAGTTAGAAATGAAATTGGGATTTATTTGGAGCTATTTTCTTATATTAAATTATTCTCCTCCCTTAATTACTATTTTTTTCCTGGTTAATTTCATAGTTTACTCTCCCTATGAGATCGAAGCTTTCTTCGTAACTCCCAAAACTTCTTCGTAGTGACTCCCTTCCATATCTCATTTAAGAGAAAATCTCAATGTGGCTAAATTTCATTTCTCACGTCATATGACCATGTTCAAAGGCCAAATATTTGTCCATCCATTTATATTAAGACAAGTTAGGCGTCTGTCTGTCCCTGCTACAGTAATAATCATGTATTTAACACACATTACACGTGTGGACGATATCAAAATCATACATAAATTCAGCTTTATATCAAAATTATACAAGAATTTACCAATTTATATTCTACCTATACCATTTTTTAAACAAACAAATGCCTACTTAACTACAGAAAAATTCATTTTTTCCATCCTCTCAATTTTTATCATTTTTGGGAACCCAGAGTGTAGTTTACTCTAAATGAAAAATAGTTGACATGAACTAACTTAAAATCGAAGAGCTTAAAGAAATATTATAATAACACAGTCCCCTAACGCTCACATCAAGATCACATCAATTTCATTATATAATAAGAGGAATTTCTTGCTACACGCCAGAAACAATATACTTGTGCTGCTTTCTAATTCATTGCAAGAAGAAAAGATCATGGGGCACACAAGACAGCCATAAGAAATATCTATTTCGGATGACAGACATGTTCTATACGCTACAAATTCATTACATGTCCTACCGCATTAATCAGACAAACATAACCATACCAGAGATGCTCTTAATTGTATTAATGGTTTGAATGATCATCCATGTAAAACCACAATATAAAAGATATTATCTACCACGCCCATAAAGAAGGGAGCATAAAATAGAGAAAATCCAAATTAATAAGAGCGTAATATAAATTGTAAGGATTAAATTCAAAAGCTCGCTTATAGAGGATTTATAAATAGGGAACTTAAGAAAAATTAAGCCCATGGGCAAGTCAGGAGTGACAATCGACCAACTGAAAGAAGTAAAACAGTCTTAAATCATCAAAACTCTTTAGCACTAACAAAAAAAATTCCAAATCACCAAACTCACATTCCTGTAAATGCCTTCTTGCCAAGACCAGATGAACCAGCTGGTATCACCTTAAGAACATTGAATCTAACTGTTTTTGATAGAGGCCTGCAAAGTGATTCAGATCATTAAATTAAATTCCAGAACAAAATCATAAAAAGTTACATAAATAAGCTTTTGTTCTAACCTGCACTGGCCAATAATAACATAGTCACCCTCTCTCACACGGAAGCATGGAGATATGTGTGCTGGAATGTTTGAGTGCCTCTTTTCATATCTGGAAAGTAATCAATCCTTAACAATAAGCATACATAACATAGAGAGAATTGCAACGATACTAAATTGCATCATATCATACCTCCGGTACTTCTTAACCCAATGCAAGTAGTTACGACGGACAATGATTGTTCTCATCATCTTGGCACTGTGGCATGTCCCAGCAAGAATACGGCCTCTGATGGACACATCACCAGTGAAGGGACATTTCTTGTCTATATATGTGCCTGAAGGAAGAGTAAAACACCTAGTCTCGTTAAAAATTCATTGTGCCAAAAACATTAAGAATCTGCCAAAGTTCAAAACTTAGTAACGACATATATTGCTAAAACTGTCAAAGATTATCATGAAATTACAGATCAACTCCGTGTAGACAGCCATGCTTTAATATCAAGGGGATAAATTATGATTAATTCAATTGCATAACATTCCATGGAACGCAATTTCTTAACCTAGCATAAGGTCTGAACCTTAAAATTTAATTGAATCAAACAGAATTAAATCAACAGAAATCATATCAATGTTTCTATCAAAAAAAAAACGTAATTAAAAAAGGCCATACTTGGCGTGCACTACATACAACCTATCCAGTACCTGCAACGACCTAAATAAGTTCAGAATGGAAATGTACCTAAACCATTTTAGAAGTGAAACCCTACAATAAAACATCGTTTTCCAGCAAAGTAGTAGCACGATTGCTCTCCAAACAAAAGATTAACTAAAGAACTCGCATATATTGAATATATCAATTCCCAGCATATATATACATTTAGTTGAAATTGTGCCACAAGCTCACCAAGTTAACCAACATGTAAATAAATTCCACTTTGTACTAACAAAAGGATTATATGTAATATTTCTATCAGATAAGCAGGCAATCCATATCCCCAGAAAAACAAAATTTGACGATCCAAATTTCAAAAGGAACAACCTTTAGTGATAGTTTTCGTATACATCTTCTTTTAATAACAATAAGATGTTTTCGCATACATCTTCTTTTAATAACAATAACATCAATAATTTGTATGAATAGACGGATAAATTTCCACCTTCAATAGCCTCACGAGGAGTCTTGAACCCTAGCCCAACGCTTTTGAAGTATCGGTTTCCTCCCTTTCCTGGCCTCTTTCCCTTCCCAGTCTTCTTCGAGCTGCAAAATCTCAGCTTTACTCTCCAAGCAAACTTAACACGGTGAAATAAAGTAGAAACATATCATTAATTCTAAAAAGTGTATACAATTTCTTACCAAAGAAACACCTTGGGTTGTTTCAAGAACGCCTTCTCAGTCTGCAAATCAATTACAAGTCAGATTCATCAAGATCATCAAAAATTCCAGAGACATAAACGCACGGTACACAAACATATAATACAATTTTACATCTAAATACCTGTTCCGCCATGGTTGAGTAGTTCTAGAGTGTGTGCTGGTGTGTATTCAGAATCTGAGGAGGCGTAAAACCCTAGCGCGCAACAGCACATTAAAGAAGATGAAGTGTAGATTTTATATGAAAACCACGGAACCCTAAAATTGGCCTGTTTCAGTATCAATCCCGATTACCCATTGAGCCCAACAAGGCTAGTAGGCCCGTTAAGAAACTTGATGTTAGCAAAAAATATAAGGCCCATGAATATGATGGGCCCGAAAAGAAACTTTTGGACCTTTTTTTTTTTTTTGTGGAAATTATATAAAACCAGTTGTTTAGTTTCAAGTTTCTGAAAATCAGATTTATACTTTATTTAATCAAAAATCAAATTTTAATTTCACAATTAATATTAATAATAATATTTTAAATTAAATCAATCTATATATCCATCATACCACCTACCCCATCAAATTTCAATTCCATTTCCCAAACCATAATCATTTTTTTCTTTTCCTCCTCTCTCTTGCGTCCGTCCCTCCCTCTCTCCATCTTCCTCCTCCTCCTTCTCCCCTATGATAGGCAGCGAACGTCCGCTCTGGCTCCGGTGCAGAAGGTCAACCGTTACCGTTTTGAAGAGTCGGTGAAATTGCTCTTATTACACTGCTCCACCGGAGCCTTCTATCTCCACACACAGTAGGTTTCTGGCGGCATGCCCTCGAGCTCGTCGGCTTCTGAAGACGAGCTCGACAACGCCGTTTCCCTTTCCTTAATAAAAATCTTTCTCAATGGAAGTTGAATCTTCCAAGATCTGTCTGTTACAGAAAATTTCATTAGCTAAAATCGAAGAAGAAATTTTGAGGTTCTCTTGTCACAAACGCAAACTCAAAATCGTCATTTTCATCTTCACTGTCGCTATTATCTTCTTTTTCTCTGTTTTGTGGGAGATAACATTCTCCTCCATAGAAATCTTCAGAATTCTCTTCTTCTCAATTCTTCAACGACTCGATCGAGTTGTTACAGGTGGATGTGGCTCGGCGGTGGGTATGTGGTGAGCTGTTGCAGGTGGATATGGATCGACGTTGGGTTGTAATTGTGCTGACGGATTTGGGGATTTTTTTTGGGATTTGAGGTGGTGGTTTTGTTGGATTTGGTGGTGACTAAGATTTTTGTTTTGTGTGTGGGGGTGGGGTGGTCGTGGCGGGATGAGATGAGATTGGGTGTGTCTGTGACCAATGATTTATTATTACGACGGTGGTTGTGGTGGTGTTGTGATGGGGCGACGATG
>CAIGRB010099888.1:79240-118088 GCA_903798255.1 Fraxinus quadrangulata
TTGTGGCGGCGGCGGGCAGATGGGACGAAGAGACCAACTATTTGGTCGATCTGTGACCAAGTATTGGTGGTGTACTGGGATTGGGGGACTGGTGCTTAGGTGTGACCAACTATGTGGTGAGTGATCTTAAAATTTGTTAATCAGTGACTCAAAATATAATCTGTGACCAATAAATTTGGAAATATGTGATCTCTGTGACCTATAATTTTTTTAACTTGTGACCAATTAAAAATTTGTGACCTATAATTTTTTTGATCAATGATCAATTGAGTCAATTGCGACCGATAAATTTTTGGATTTGTGACTTCGAAATAATCTGTGACCCATTAATTTGATAAGTTGTGACTCAAAATTAAATTTTAACTACCTAATAAGATATATGTGACCTCAAAATCGGAGCAGTTATCAGATTTAAACGGCGACGGAACGGTCATTGGAATAGTCGCGGAATTAAGCGCGGTCGGAGAACAGTCACGATAACTAGAGTAGGCGCTGGACCAGTGGGGGTGGGGTGGGTTAATTATATTGTATTACAGTTTAATATTTAAGTTAATATAATAATTGTAAAATATAATTAATTAATTCATGGAAAACTTGATTTTTGCAATTTTAAAACTTGGGGCCTGATTTTTTATTTCATGATAGATAATACATGATCCATGAGTTTTTCCCTCTTTTTTTTTTTTTAAAAAAAAAAAGTTCACAAATCAGGTATTAACTTTGACAATTGTAAAAATCAGGTGTCAAGTTTCAATTTTGCAAAAATCGGGTCTTTATTAATTAATAAAAAATATTTTTATTAATTAATTATTAAATAAATTTATTAAATATTTAATTCTAATATATTATAATTAACTCACCCCACCTCCACCACTTCTATCGGGATTATTCCGGCGACTGCTCCGATTTCGACAATTATTCCGACGATTCTTTCGGTGATCGTTCCATCGCAACTTTATTCCGACGACTGTTCCGATTTTGACAATTTATACAATAGGGTCACATATTCACAATTTATATAGTCACATATTATTTTTCAGTCACAAATAATTTGTTGGTTACAGATTTCAAAATTAATTGCTCACCGATCAAAATTTATATGTCACACAGTCACATATTTCCAAAATTAGTTGGTCACATATTTTTTCACGATCACTGATTATATAATTTTTATGTCAGAGATAACAAAATAATTGGTCACAGATTATATTTTTAGTCACAAAACCAAAATCACCAGATCCGTCAAATCCTCCACCTGCACCACCTTCGACTGCCACCACCATTGTCAACCCACTTGCACCACCGTCAATTGCCACTACAGACGCCATCACACAAAACACCTCAGATCCCTCCCCAAATTTTCTTTCCCGATCTCGAAAAATGGCTGATGAAACCCACAATTAACTCCACCACCCAAACCACCACAGATCCGCCCAAACCACCAACAGCAGATCCGCCAACACACAGCCACACACCAACAACAGCCAACAACCACACACACATATCCGCCATCAACAACAACCAACAACAGCCACACACAGAGATTCACCCGCCATAGCCACACACACACACACACACACATATCCACCACACACCCACATATCTGCCGCCTCTCCGATTTCCTCAACTTCGCAACATTGCTGTGACCGGCAGCGTCTCGACGTTGCTGCCGTTCACAGCAGCATCGCGAAGCTATGAACGGCAGCAGCGCCTCGACGCTATGAACGACGGTGTCGCGACGCTGATGTGAATAAATCATAGGGAGGAAAAGGGAGAGGAGGAAGGAGACATTGTTGTCGACGTCGCGACGCTGCTATGAATAAATCACAGGAAGGGATGGATATGGACAAGGAAGGAGAAGGGGAGGAGACGAGAATGATAAATTAGGGTGGAGACGGGAATTGATAAATTAGGTTATCAACTAGAGTTTTAATATAGTACTTGATTTTTTTGAAAATAAATTTTAGACCTGCTTTTAAAAAAGGTAAAACTAAATGTCTCGTTTTACTTAATTTCCATTTTTTTTTTTGGAAATTTACAAATTACACATTGAGTATAAAGTGTATGTACACTTTACACATTATACTCCTGTTTGAGTCACATTAAAATTTTTATTTTTATTTTTATTTTCATTTTTTTACTTATTTTGAGTTACACATTTTTCAATAAAATAATATTTTTCATCATATAAATAAATTTTCTTTCTTTTTCAATCACACATTCTCCATCAATCTACTCTTTCAAAATACATCATTTCAAAATAATGTAGCTCAAAGCCTCAAACACACCCTATATTTTACAATCTCGTAATAAAATTTTTTTTGTTAAAACAGATCAAAATACACGTAATGGAAAATAACAAATTGCACCATTTGCATCACATTATGTAATTTTTAAACTATTTTTTAAATATTCGAAAGTACAATTATTGTATCATTTTCATCTAAAAAGTTATTTTTTTTTCCTTTCTCATTCATCAATGCCTTCATAAATTAAAATTCATTCGATTTTTCTCACCACGTCATTTACATAATTTTTTTTTTAATTTTTCATTTATTACACAAAAATATATATTTTAATTAATTATATTGCTATAATATTCTTCTGTGAAGTTTTTTCTCACAAAAAAAAAAAATGAAAAAGGAAAAGTCATCTGCAATATATACCAATAAAATTACGCATTCATTATTAACAATTTCTTAAGTGACAAAAATTACCCAAACTTAAAATGATTAAGAAATTGGTTTTTAGCTACAAAATAACAACTAGTATCAAAAATAATTTTAATTGATTGTTTTTAATTTTTATTAATTGTACAATTATTAGTAATTAGAAGATAAAAATTAAGAATTTTGATTTGTTTTTACAATATAGGAATAGTCAAATGAAGTATTTTCTATTATTTTCAATGTTTTATTAATTTTAATTTCAATATTTTATTAATGTACAAAAGTTTATTTTTATTCATTTGATGGGAAAGAATATAAACTTTATAAATCTCAATAAAAAAAATCATTTAAAGAAAAAATTAATATAGAAAATAGTATGCAAAAAGTTACGTTAGGTAATATATACGTTGTGATTTGTTATTTCAAATAACGTTATTTTTATCTATTTATTTATAATGATATATTTATAATTTTTCAGCCAATGGTGCTTTTGAAACCATTATGGTTCGAATAACATATAAAATATAATTTGATTTTTATTCGATTAAGTTATTAATCTTACTTTGTGAAGTAATATGTGCAAAAAGTTGTAAGAATTTTTTTTACTTGTAGAAAAATTTTAAACAATCAAATTTCAAAATGTACCTCAAAACTTAAAGAACTTAAGAAGTTATATTACACGGACCTCAACTTAAGATTACTTAGGAATTCTATTTATATAGAGATATATAACGGAAAATCGAAAGATAAAAAGGTTAAAGGCCAGAAAATCGAACTGGAAACTATCAAGGGTTAATTTTCCAGTCTTTTTACATGTAACTAGGGATTAGAAGCAGCAATTCACTCATGCAAACCGCTTGTTGACTCGATAGTTGGCTCACAAACGAGCCCGTAGGCTCACCTGGTTGTAGTCTACACGGCTTCAGTCGCGCACAGATTCATTCAATGCAAATATTGCATTTATTGCAATTGAAAAAAGCAAGGAACCATCAATTGCAAAAGCGCCACCCACAATAACTAATCGAAGGGAAGTTATGATGGCCTAAGCTACAAGCATACGATCTAGGTATCATGATAACTCATCACAAATGAACTTTCCAACGAAACAAATCTTTCTCAATGAACGGTGGCATACGGACCTAGGTCAGACACTGTAGCTTGATATGACTAGGACGGCAAGTTCAAGTCTAATGACTTATATAAAGGGGTGAAGGTCTAGCGAGAAAGGCCGAACTGATGGATCTCTTGCAAGTACGAATTCCAGAATTAATACATCCTTATTTCATTCAAATTTTCCAGCTATATAATACTATTATTCTGTCTCTATTCTCTTAAGTTGATCGAAATGTATCACGTCATTTATTGTCATCAACACATTCTCTACTTTTCTTCGTATAGTAAATGGAAGAGACAACGCTATATTTACACGAAAAGAGCATATGCCAAAAGAAGCCGAAGACATGAATGTGAGAAGCATACATAAGAGGAAGAAGAGTTTCTTTTCTAGCATCGTCTACTTATTTCTTTCGTGAAGTAGAGTTTGGTTCATTTTTCAACTAACTTGATGCTAAAGACAGTTTGTATAGCCTTTGAAATGTAACATTTTGGGGTTCACTCTCAATGTATAGAGCCGTATCAACTCGCTATGAAAAAAGTTCCACAATGGGAGTCACACTTCTTTATTTTTCTCGCGTACATAGGAATATGACCCTTGCTCATATCCTATATGATGTAGAGACTAGGACGACCTAAAATAGAAGTATGAATGTCCAATATACCCCTACATTTATGATAATTACTTGTGTGATCATTTATTTTCATTCAAAAGAAATTACTTAGGTTACTAGACCTCTATGCAAAGACTACATAAAACTCACAGTCGAGTTTACTATCCCATTTAATTTTATTTTTTTAGAATTCAATATTTTAAATGAAAAATTTCATGAAATTTCATTAGTTCTAATAGAAAATGGTAACTAAAATTATAGGTCTAAGTCTAATGAATGTGGACAATAAAAATAAAATATCAAAAATTAAAAAAATAATTAAACGAGGTAGTAAACGGGGCAAGGACCAGCCCCGCCTTGCCCTCTTCCCGCCTCACCTTAAACAGGTAACGTGGCGGAGGAGGTTGCCCTGATCCCGCCCCACCTCGTTGCCATCCCTAATGAAATCGACTCACACAATAAAAAGGAAGACTGGAGAACATTTGACGTAAGTGAAGCCATATAATTTTATCAATTTAAAAGCATCTTTTAACATATTTTTACTTATTTATTTGGTCAAGTTGATGTTTGGAAGGTCTAACATCCCTTTTGTCAGCCCCTGTTTGATAACCAATAACACAAAACCTTTTTTTTTTTTAAATTCATTTTCGACCACATGATTTCACTACAAAATATTTAGAACGTAAATTTAATTTTTTTCCTTAACCATACATTCTCCAAAAAATCAATACTCCATTTTTTTTTAATTTTAAAAAAAAACTCATTTTAATGATTGTCAAATAGAGAATTAACTTGTTACAGCAAACGTATGTGATAAAATTCCTTTTCCATGACATTTGTCCAGATGTGAAAATAAGTAGATTGTGAAGTTTTAGAGCATGTTTGTTTTAAATTAAAATCTGATTTTAATCTAATTCAAAATCAAACAATCAATATTAACCATATATTTTATTGATCTCACAACTTTTCAATCACATATTTTAAAAATTTCTATCAGAATCTACTAAAAATCTAATTTAAATCCTCACCAAACACCCTCTTAATGTTTTATACATTAAATTGTCCCCAAGTTTAAATTAAGTGATGCTGACTCTACAACTAGATGACCCGGCCACATGGCAAAGTGAATACATTTTGATTTTTGGTGGATGAGGAAATCGTCGTAGATGTAAAAAAAAATTGGAAGTTTATTTGTGGATTAAAATAAAATTTTTAATAGATTTCAATAACAAATGATTAAATATTTGATTGAAAAATTGTGAATTTCATAAAATATGTAACTAAAATTAATTTTTGATTTTGATTTTAATTTTAATTTATATTTTAACATCTACCAAATAGGGGTATATATATATTGCCATTAAAGTGTCGAAAATTTTGAATAAACTCCGTCACTTTCGACATCTTCCTACAATGATAAAATATAATAAAAATATTATTTATTATGTAAACTCCTCTCTCTTATAAGTATAAAATTTTAACATAAACCAAACATGGTCTTAGATTTGTGCAGTTACCTTCTCTCAATATCTTGTACACCGCTGTAGACCTTTTGTCCCAGAAAAAACAAATAAGCTAGAAATCTCCAAACCCTAGATAGATGAATTCGTGAAACGTTTAGGGAAATAATATTTAGGGCTTTATAGTTGTTTCCTTTTATACATAGTAGTATATCTAATAATTTATTTATAGTCTTTCTCTGTTTATGCAAAGTTGACAATTTCTCTAACAGTTTTTCTCGTATCTACCTTCTGTAGTGTTTTCTTTTGTTTCAGGTGAAATCACTTGGAGATGGAGGCTTTGTCTACTGATGCTGTGGTGCCGCAGACGGTTTTGGGCCCTGTACTCCAGGCGTTTATGGTTCAAACTTCGATTAATACTGCAAAGTCCCTTTCTTTCCTCCTTTTTATGGTATGAAACAACTCCTTTTTCAATATATCCGTGCTCAATAATTCTGGGTTTTTGCCATTTTCATTCACTTTTGTACAAAATTTCGATTTTCTGATGCGTGCTTGTCCGACATGGTCTTTCACCGTTGTTTGAATCCAATAATTTTGGTTTCTTGCCTGTTTTTGCTGATTTATTTGTACGCTTTGGATTATCATGGGCTTAACAGTTCTGCCATTTTTATGTTTAGTAATTCTAGTTTACTGTTGCTGCAATTGATTATGGTGTGAATGTGTATAGAAATTTATTTTTTCTTTCCTTTTATATTTCTTCCCTATCCTTTCGCTGTGTTAGAAATTTTTTACTATGCGGGCTTGTAAAATTTTGGGCTGTGTCGTATAATATGATTGGAATTGGGCAGTGGTTGTTTACTGCCTTTTGAATGAAATGTGGATTTATTTATTTTCATGTAGGTTGGGTGACATAGGGAGTTTGCTTTGGTTGATGTGGTTTAATCAGTGGACAATGAGATTCGGGTTCAGATTATGTTTATCAATAATTTTTAATAAAAGTTAGGATTTTTGTGGTGTGGGATCCGAGAAATGAAGGGGTTTGTTAGGTTGCACTAGTGATATGATTATGAGGATTTAGTTTTTGAGTTGGCTTCTAGATTTTTGGTTAAAAGTTGGTTACTTTGATTGTTATAATATCATTTGGAAGTGGATTGGGATAGATTTTTTTATGGTGTTTAATTTGTTTATACTTGAGAATTCTGGGTATTGGTTTGAGCTTGTGGTGTTGGTTCTCAATTTTAGCTTTGCAATTTATAAATCGCGTTTGGAGGATTATAGTTTGTTTTGGTTGATACAGTGAAATTTGAGCACTGGAATAGAGTTCTTGCGGTTGTGTTTGTTGACTCATTCTACTGTGAAACTGATTTCTTGTGCAATTAATTTATGTGACTTCACAATTGACTTTTTCTGGATATCTTTGGTTTAGATCTAAGGTTTTCGACCTATTTCGTATATTTTACTTATATATACCTAAGAGTTATATTGGTTTTTAGAGAAGTCTCTCTCTTTCACATCCTAATTGGATTTCTTAGTTCCATTTTGCACAAACAACAAAAGAGATGAACAACAAAAAACAGTGTTGCGTTTTAGAAATTTAAATACGTTGTATTGACACATCAAAATTCATTGTGGCAGGGTGATTATAAGCACTTTTGCTAACTTGTCATGTTTACAGTCAGCAAAATGGTCAATCTATGCTTCAGCTTATGCATCTTATCCAATAATAATAGTTAACATTTGTTTTGCTCATTCTTATTTAATTATCAATATTTAATTGATTCAATGACTTCTTTTTGCTTATTGATGATGCAAGATAGTTTATAATCAGCTAGTTTTATTGCTTGTTACAGACAAGAGCTGTGCTGATTGTGACTGAAATGTTCCCTAGAGAACCAGCTGCTTTACAAGGGTTAGTTTTCCTCCCTGTTCCCTTCACCTTTTCCTTTACAAGGTTACAAGCACTAAAGTGCAATGGGATTTTTCAGGGTTTTGATAAAGAGTGATATGGAGAAGCAGTCTGAACCGGAGAACAAAGATGGTGATGAAACTGAGGATGATGATGGAGATGAACTTGGAGATGAAGGTGAAGATCAGGATGCTGATGCAGGAGAGGAAGAGGATGCTGTGTCAGGCCAAGAGGACGATGATGAAGAAGAAGGGCCCGAGACAAATGGTGATTCTGGAAATAAAGAAGACGAGGATGAGGATGACGAGGATGATGACGATGAGAATGACGAGGATGATGATGAAGACCCAGACGAGGACGAGGATGAGGAGGAAGACCCGGACGAGGAGGACGAGGAGATTCCCCAGCCACCAGCTAAAAAGAGGAAAGATGAGGAGGAAGACCCAAACGAGGAAGACGAGGAGATTCCCCAGCCACCAGCTAAAAAGAGGAAATGAGTTAGCTCTCTTATTCTGCTTGTTTTGTATTTTGCTTCAGGTTTGACAAGGATTATATGTTTGGTATGGAAAGAATTCTAGAATAAGGGGAATTGTTTGTTTAATACAAACTGCAAAAATCTGCAAAATACTTGATGATGTGAATGTTTTGATGTTTTGAATATCTTAACTTCAATTTTTCTGTCCTTACGGTTGACCTCTTAAGCTGCTTTGATGCGTTGCTACGTTGCTGCACAATCAACTGTGTGCAAACACTAGATGTGAAGTCTGGTTTTCTTCAGTGAAAATTTTCGTGTGTCCATTATTTTATGAAAGTTGATATATTTTGCCTCTATATCACGTTAGTCAAGAATGGTTGCGATTATAGATTATCAGTTGTCGATTACAGATTATACAAGTTTTTGGGACCTACGCTCGTATACTGAGGAACTTTGGACTCTGTGTGTTGTGCGCTTAGTCCTTTGGTGATAGTTTGTGTAAAATCAGTTTCAACAACACGCTTTTCATTGATTTCATGCATTTATTGCATTGATTCATCATACGACTATTTCAGAAGCGTGTTGTTTCTATTCCATATTTGTGGGTTGAATTTGGAGAGATAATTATTTGAGAATTAAATTGGTTTAATTTCATGTTAAGAATCGCTACCCACATAATTATTTCAATAATTTTACGAAATGAATTCATATCTTCTTAGTAACAGTAATCAAGACTGACCGAAACCAGCTTATAAGTTAATAATAAGTGGATATATCAAAGATGAAATCAATTCTCTCTAACGCTGAACTCTAGCAGAAGCTGCGCTAAGAAGAAGTGGATACCAAGCATAAGAGTACCGGACCGAAGCCTATGACTGAACTGGGTTGCCCTGATTTATGTAACAAAGATCACCAAGTTGTTCAAATAACACTGCTGCTGTCCTATTGCTTCATAAAAGAACTGAAAATCAGAGTTGTCATCGACTTATAGACGAACAAACAATTGAAGGCCAGCTATTCGAGATCAGCAGTCGAGAGTAGAATAATTATGAATGTAATGGGAAAATGGATCTTACCTTGGCTGATGAAGCTAAAGAGCAAAAATCCGATGGAAAAGTTGATTAGGACTGCCATTTTGAATAGGGTTTTGTCTATATAATGTTAGAAATGATCGTATTTCATAATGTTTGTAAAGAGATGCTTTAATTAGCTTTGCTTGATGTCAACTTTCCATCAAATTATCTGCAGAAATGAGTGATTTTTTTTCCTAACCTTATTAATTGAGCATTTAACTGTAAATTAATGATCTTGGTTTGGGATAAAGAAATTGTCGTCCATCAATAATACAGCACTATTGGAGAACCAATTGTAGGTATTGGATTTTTAGAAGAAAAAACAATGTTTGGCTTAGACAACAAACGTTAATTATTTATCAAGTTGATTTTTAATTAATAATTATTTGTAATAGACTACATAATTTAGATCAAATTATAGTATTAACTGGTGGAGTTTTTTTTCCTAGTATAACCTTTCTATTGTCCACTTCTAATAAACATTGTCGAGATCCAGTACTCAACTACCAACTCCTCTCAGAATTGCAGATGGTATGATAGTCGGTGGAGATGATGCTCTTACTGAGTTACTGTGTATTGTGCTTCCAACTACCGCCCACTACATTAAGTAATTGCTGTTCTGTAAGACCATAGTGAAAACACAATTTTTGTAATATAAATGATGATTAAATTATAATCTCCATTCAATTAATTGATTAATTTCAAACTTCATATTATCCAATTGTATAAAGAATACAAGATTGTTGATTATCTAAACACGATCAACTTCATTTCTTTTCATAATTTAATTTGAAAAATGAATTGTAGTCATAATCATAAGTGAACTCAAAGTTATCGAGCTTATCAGTTAACAACGTTAGTGCACGTCCCTATATCAGGATCACAATTTTTGGATCGTTAACACAACTATCTTTGTACAAAATTTAATCCAACATCAATAGGGCCCATTTGGCAGGATTACTTTTGCTTTTGCTTCTTATAGAAGAGCTCCCTTAATCAGACAAAACATTTCAAGAAAATTATTCAAACATGTTGAAAATATATTCTTAATCTTAGAAACAACTTTTGACTTTTCAAAAATCCTGCCAAACAAGCTCTTAGAATTGAAGAAATAGATTACAAAGAAAACATAATCAAATAAATTAGATATGGGTAGGTTTTATGAATGTAACATAGCGAGTATCAGATAACAATAAATGGCACAGTTCAATATAAAATATTCAATACTGATACAACTTTTTCTAAAAATGTGCGTTCGTCATTCTTAAAAAAACCCAATGTTTAACTGGTCCTCTGTGCTCCTGTTAAAAAGTTTGCAAGAGAGGGTGTACCTTGGTTTCTCATTTCCTCCTGTGCTCGCTTCATTTCTTCCGCATCTGAAACAAGAAGAATATTATTATGAGTGATACATACCCCATTTGAATCCACATTGCTCTCAAAGAATAAATAGGTAAACCAAACAATGCATGAATCGTCAGTTTGGTCGAGTTGCCACAAAGTCTATACCGAGTAGTGTTCCCCATGTGGATAGTAGTAACTGCAACTTATTTACAATAGTGTCCAAAAGAAGTGTGGAAACAAGCCTTTCTTCCGAGAATAAATAACAGAAAATTATGGGATGCTCCGATATATAATTATACAAAAGTGTTGATCAATTAGGGAATTTAAAGTTCTATAACACTGTCCCAAAACTGCTAACTAAAAAGAGGCACTGAGAGTTAAAACTAATAGTTGCTCAACTAAAACCCATATATTGACACCAGACGTTCATATCCAATTAGGGGAGCCGGAAATTATCTTTGTATTGCACATTCTTACTTGATGAGACTAGGTGATAAAAAAGTAGCATTTGTATGAGCTTTGCATGCATAATTATAGGAGCACATCCACCTAATTTTTCCCAACCCTGAATTTGTAATTTATTGGACAGGAAGGAACAATTGAGAATATGGCAAACAATATATGATGATTGATGTGCACCATTACAATCTGAAAGATTACTTTTTTCTTTTAAAACTCAAATCAGTCAGAAAAAACTGTTTCATAAATAGACCTCGGTCATTGAACTGCAAAATATATCCACAGCAATCGACATAAGCAATAAGCAAACTGTACTCTGGCAGTTCAACAGAAAATAACATAGCTGTACTGTATCACACTTACCCACTAGTTTGGGCATCAAAAACATCACAATCACCATAAATCCGACCATCAGACCCATTGGGCTCTTCACAATAGACATTATGGAGAATGGTTCTCTAATCTGCAGAAGGGGAAAAAAGATGGGAACGAAGGTACGCATTTTTTTTTTTCTGAATAAATATTACAAGTAGCATATAACTGGAGAAGAGGTCAATCTGTTCACACCTCATAATACTGCTCCTCTCTCAAAGGCTCCAAAACAAGCTCACTCAACACTCTCCTGTTCTCTGTCAGAGCTGCCTGAACCTTGCCTGGGTTTCTTGCACTGACATCAACACGGACCTGGCAACCAAGAGGGGATTTATGAGTCTTATTAAGTTAATGAATTGATTAAGTACAAGAAAAATCCAAGAGTTAAGAAGCTCACCGGAGAGAAGAAATAACCAATAGCAGCCACTTCAATAAGATGAGTCCCTGCTGGCACATTATGGCTTGACAAATAATAGTTAAAGAAAAGTGTACATATTAATTTGTAGTATGCTATCATAAATGCAATAATATTTCTAGATCCCACTCACAACCTTTAAAATATACGGTGTTGAGTCCAGTTTCCCGTAACAAACCAACAAGAATGTGATGCAGTCCCAAGATCAAACTTAAGTATAAAACTAAATCAAATATGTACTAGATTAACTCAGTGCAGAGAGAGTAAGATGATAGGATACAATGAAAAATATCCATCAGGCCTTAAAAAAGTAACTCTTTGTCCACCATTAAGTATAACTTTGACATTTGATATTTTTGGCGGAAGACCAGGTCCTGTTACGCTACCTAGTAGAACATAACATCATGGAGAAAATCAGATTTTGCCCAATGAAATAAAATGTATGAGAATGTCATAAAATCTTTCAAGCAACAAGGGCTATATATTGGCAACCAATGCTAAAAATAAATTCCTTCACAAATATCTGCAAAAACATGCCATGAAAACATGGATGTTATCGTTGAAGAGGCAGTAAAGTAGTCTAGCTTTTATTTTAGCTCCTAAAGATTTGGAATTCATCTCACATGAGTGCCCTAATGGAAAGTGGCAGATGTCGTTTTCTTTTTAAAGTAAATAAATCAACCTCATTCAAGTGGAAAACTAGAAACTGCATATAACCTATCCACTTGTACTCTTAAGAATTTCACACGTTTGAGATTTCCACAAGTGACACCTATCAATGTTTATCATCAACCTTATACTTTTTTGACTGGAATATAACATGTTAATATTAAATCAATCCACTGGTTTACTCCCACAAATTCAGACTAGAGGGAGTAATAACAGTTTAATGATATTAGTAAGTTCCTTGAATATTTTTAAATTCAATTAAACCAAATCTCGCTACCATTATGGTGTCATCTCTCGATTCCAGCACTTACAAATTTTCTTAAGAGGTTTTTGATACAATAAGACAATAAATATAACACGACATGGAGAACTAAAATTATATTACCTCCGCATATACACGATCAATGTTCTATTTAGCAGTTGGTCCATCACAGAAGTTTCGCAATTGCAGTTTTACCGGAAAAAAGTCTTTAAATTCATAAAAATAAACAATTTATCATACAAATCAACCTTTTCAAATGAAATTTCATGTTAATAAGAAGATTATTGTAAATCACAACTTAGTTTTAGTATGTCAGCAGCAATTGACATTTTGAGCAATCTAGGTTCTTAGACATTTCTAACGGCAAAGAAACGTCTAACTTCCCCAAGCAATTTAAAGGAGTTCTCAATTTGCATCCTAAACCACATCTTCAATATTTTTTCAATATGCACAACATAAACTATGATTCCGAATGTCAATTAAGGCCACCTTCCTCTCGACGTGCACCACATCTTTTCTAATAGTAAATGTTCAACAAATACAAAAACCAAAAAAGTGATCATCCTGAACCTAATGCCTAGACGATGACGAAAGAACTCCAAACTGCAACCTAAACTTCGAGTTGCATTGCTTCAAGTCACATTTAATACTGTTGTTGTATCCATTCCTTTTCTATTTTTTATATACAATTAGATCAAGAAAGTTCAGATTTCGCATTTAGCCAAAATTTCCTAAATCCATAACAAAAATAAGCTGCCAATTATAATTTAAAACTAGCTAGCTTACACTTTATGATAATTCAAGTTCTCCAATAACAATCAAAATTTTCAAGAACAGCTATTAGAGGCCAACATCCAGAACTCTTTAAACAATTCTTAGAAAAGAAAATCCAAAACCCATTACTTTAAGCACTAAAATGAAATCATACGCACTAAAATGAAATCATACCAGGAAATTTGACTCGACCATTGATGCTATATCCCTCAACATTCCTGTAAAAATCAAAATGGAAAAAATAATTTTAATTTAGAGTTAATAAAAGAAGAAAGATTTTCTTAAAATAAACATTGTAATACAAGAAAATAAGTGAATGGAACTCTTTATAAAACAATTCATCGAAAATATTAAAATTAAGATTATGAGTAAAAGTAATGGTTTAAGGAAAAAATAGTACTCAGAAGAGATCGCAAGTGCCACAGGCAAAATAAGCAATATTAGCGAGAGAAAGATCAATGTGTGATTGCGTGATACGCCTCCCATCGGAATTTGGGTGAGAGAGAAGGAGACGGAGAATAAGGAGAACTGGAAAATCCAAAATTTTGCACAGGATTGGACCAAGGGTTAATTACAATTTTTAAAGGCTAATTAGCTCGTCCCTACCCTTATTTTGAAAATCGTCTCCACCTTTCGACATTTATACCTTTATCTATAACTTTTTGTGCACTTAATATCATTTTCACCATATTTTGATCATTTTACACCATTCAAATAAAATAAAAAGAAAAGAAAAGAAAAGAAAAACAAAATCATGCTCCCAATTTTTTAAAAACTGCAATTTAGTCCAAAATCCTTATTAAAACATTAAAATAATAAAAAATATAAAATCTCTCTCTCTCTCTCTCTCTCTCTCTTCTTGCCTCTTCCTGCAACTGATGATTCTGCTAACCACTTTCTTTCATGTCGTGTTGATTCCGAACAGGATGATAAAGGTGGGCCGTATAGCTTTCCATTACCCTGGAAAGAACTCAATGGGAACCCTGAAAAGGTTGAGGGAAGCTGACCTTTCAGATGATTGCTTGACAGGTTTAGCTTGTGGAGACTTGATAATTTTTCAAGTGAAGTTGGGACTTTTCCTTCAAGTGGACTGAATGAAAGGTTCAATCTTTCTAATTTCTTGAGATTTCCAAGAGGTGAAGGGATTTCACCTGAAAGTCGATTGAAACTTAGGTCTAAGATTACTTGTAGTTCAGTGAGTGTGCCTATCTGAGGTGGTATGGTACCGATTAGGTTGTTTACGGAAAGCCTGAGCTCGTACAGCTTCTTGCATTGTTGAAGTGTTTGAGGAATTGTCCAAGAGATTGTTCTTCTGAAGATTTAGAACATTTAAGGAATTGAGGTTTCCAATCTCAGGAGGGATGGCTCATGACAATCTGTTGGTGTGGAGAGAAAGCTTCAATAATTTTGAACAATCTGTTGGTGTGGAGAGAAAGCTTCAATAATTTTGAACAGTTTCCGAGTTCTGTTGGTACTGTTCCACTGAAATTATTGGATGAAAGATCTAGTTCACCTAGTTCGTGAATGCTCCCTAACCATGTAGGAATCGACCATGAGAATTGATTATTGTTGAGGAGAAGATGACTAAGTTCTTCCATTCCAGAAATCTCAGGTGCAATCTCTCCTGTCAATTTGTTGAACGACAAATCCAGAAGATTAAGCACCTTCAGCTAGCCAAACTCGGAAGGAACGTTACCAGAAAGAAGATTTTGGACTAGGCGAGGGGAGAGGGGGAGAGAGAGAGAATTTTTTAATGTTTTAGTAAAGATTTTGGACTAAGTTGCACTTTTTAAAAATTTTGGGAGCATGAATTCTTTAGTTTTTCTTTTCTTTAGTTCAGCGCACGAAAAGTGATAAGTAAAGGTATAAATGCCAAAAAATGAAAGGTAGAGACGGATTCCAAAATCAACCACAAAAGTAGGAACGTTTTGTGCTAATTAGCTTTTTTTTAATAATGTTGTTTGCACGGGGTTAACTGACAAGAGCACGCAGCGCGTGTGACTTTTTTTTTCTAACTGTCTTTTATTTATTTATTAATAAATGGTTAATTATTATTTTTAATAACAAATCGACATTGCAAGACGTAAACAGAAGTTCTAGTTTTTTTTATTTTAGCATTCTAAAATAATTTTAAATGAGATTTTGCATGAGTAAAAATGAACATGATTAAAAGAAGAAAATCAAAATTATATGTTTGTATTTTATCATATACGTATCAAACACAAGGATGCTAAAAGCTGGACATGGCCCTCTATAGCCGTGAACCCTACACGGCCATGGGAGGGTGCAGGCCGACCTTTCCACCATATTGGCTAGTATTAGGATCGGCCTTATTTTCAAGGCACGATCCTCGTATGATCGTGCCACCTCCATCCTAACAACGACAATTTAGTGTGAACCTTTGATAGTAGATGGAATGCTTCCAAAGGGACGGAAGGCACCGGGTATAGGATGGCAACGGGGTCAGGTTGACCTGACCACTACCATCCCTGCTCAATCGGGAATTTTCGAAAAGAGGGTCAGGAACCAAAAGTGGCAAGGCGGGCGAGGATTCCAAAGGAAGGGTCACAAGTCACTGCGTCTGTGATTAATTGAAGAATAAAGTGTATTGTCAACAATAGAACAAATTTTGTACAGATATCCAAACAATTGTAATGCGCTAGATGCTATTAGATGTAAATAGCATACAGCTGTCAATACATAAAGAATCCACCACCAATTCTTCTGTCTTGTATGAGACGGAAAATGCTACACGCCAAACATTACGATCTCTAGATTAAACTTGAGCGTCTTAACTCTATGTTATAACCCCATCTTTTGCTTGAACCAATCAGAAATATTAGCTATCACAAAACCTAGAAATACCTGCAATGTCATTTTCAAAGAAAAGAAGGTGAGAAATTTAACATCCAACAATCAAGAGCGTATTTAAAAAGATACAAAAATAAATTCATATACAAGTCATGTGCAAATGGAATATATAAAAAATTTGAAGGAAAATATTGTATATACTAACTGCATGTTGATAAGAAGGATTTGACAATACTCGACATTATTAAAGAATGAAAAACAAACTAAAATTTTCTTCATCATACTATCAAGTTGCGTTCAATACTACATGCATGCATGCAATAATACTTCATGTAGAATATTAGTATGTTCACGTATTGTTGATGTGTTTTAATTCACCCGCTTTCCTTCCTTCCGTAAATACCATTACCTGAGCTGAACCGAGAATATATATGGCAGAATAGTGACGTCCATGAATCACCATGTCAGCTACCATAGCAAGAGGAATGGTAAGAGACATGCCCAATGTGGCAACAAGTGGCGTAGTCCAAACAACGCACAAGGCCCTGAAGAGGAAAGGACAAACTATTATTTACAACAAAAAAATATCGACGGAAGAAAGTTCCCGGTAAGAATAAGTGTTTCACATACCAAAAGTAGTCAGAGAGCACACTTCCTATTAGTCCATTAGCAATAACGACTTCATCCATTTTAGCAGAGTGAGGAATGGTAAATTTAGGTTCTATACCCAAGGCTGTTAATGGCCAAACTGAAACAAGATTGGAATACATGTAAATAATTATTTGTTATGAATGAAATAAGATAAATATCTAACAACTATATATAATGAGCATCACAAAAAAATCTCAAAGAACGCATGATAAATTCAAGGAATAACAATATCTTCCATTTTAGCACGATGAATAGTGTAGATACCTTGTGACTATCAATGGCAATAATCAAATAACATTGGAATTCAAATAATTAACTAAATTTAAATATTTGTGGATGAGAGAAGATAAATATATGACAAGCAGAGGTGGACAAAATGTCTAGACCAAATCAAACCAAACCATAACAGAACCAAATCGAGCAATTCGGTTCGGTTTTACAAAAAAATTAATGATTTTGGTTCTTCGAATTCTGGTTCGGTTCTAATTCTAAAATCAAGAACCAGAATCAAACTTAAATTTTAATTTTATATACATATATATTAGTAAAGACCCTAATTTTGTATTAATTGGGAACATCCCATTAATTCGTTTTAGGTCATTAGAGACATCTCATTAATTGTGTACTTAATTTTGTATTCATTTGAATCATTTCCCTTTCACTCATTTTCAATTTACACAACGTCGCGGCTTACCGGCACCGCATTTCATACGTTAGTGGAGGAGACTTTCAAATTTTGGAAAATGGAATTGGTTAATCACTTATTAAGTTTTGCATAATTCATCCTTTATTGTAGGGGTATGCCGTCAAAATTGCTGCAATTAATTTAGTGAATCATTTTTATTACTTATTGGACAATCTTTTGTATGAGAATGAAAATTGATTTGTGTATTCAAATTATGACTATATTTTGTTTCTTAGTTTAGAATTAAACCAAACCAAAACCAGATGGTTTGGTTCTATATCTTAAAAAAATCATTTGATTCATTATCAAAAAAATCATTGGTTCATGATTTGGTTCAGTTCTCTTGGAACAAAAATCAAATGGAACTATGTCCATCCCTAATGACAAGTGAAGAGAATGATTAAGACAAAAATGAACTCAAAAGATAAATGAGAAATTGTGTTTCAAGGAAGACGAGTAGTTAGCCTAACAAAACAAGAAAAAATGAAAATATCTTACCAAGCCACCAAAGTGCCACCAGTGTAAATAATCCAACATATCCAAACAACTTCTGTAAATCAACCCTCTCTCCTTCCTCTCCATAAATAATTATTTGTTATGAATGAGATAAGATAAATATCTAAGAACTACATAGAATGAACATCACAAAAAAATCTCAAAGAACACATGAGAAATTCAAGGAATAACAATATCTTCCATTTTAGCACAATGAATAGTGTAGATACCTTGTGGCTATCAATGGAAATAATCAAATAACATTGGAATTCAAGTAATTAACTAAATTTAAATATTTGTGGATGAGAGAAGAAAAATATATGATAAGTAGGGGTGGACAAAATATCCAGACCAAATCAAACCAAACCATAACAGAACCAAATCTAGCAATTCGATTCGGTTTTACAAAAAAAATTAATGATTTTGGTTCTTCGAACTGAGAACTATTTGGTTCTCGTTCTAGTTCGGTTCTAATTCTAAAATCAAGAACCAGAATCAAACTTAAATTTTAATTTTATATACATATATATTAGTAAAGACCCTAATTTTGTATTAATTGGGAACATCCCATTAATTGGTTTTGGGTCATTAGAGACAGCTCATTAATTGTGTACCTAATTTTGTATTCATTTGAATTATTTTCTTTTCACTCATTTTCAATTTACACAATGTCGCGGCTCATCGGCACCGCATTTCATATGTAAGTAGAGGAGAATTTCAAATTTTGGAAAATGGAATTGGTTAATCACTTAAAAAGTTTTGCATAATTCATCCTTTATTGTAGGGGTGTACCGTCAAAACTGTTGCAATTAATTTAATGAATCATTGTTATTACTTATTGGGCAATCTTTTGTATGAGAATGGAAATTGATTTGCGTATTCAAATTATGACTATATTTTGTTTCTTAGTTTAGAACTAAACCAAACCAAACCAAACCAAAACCGGATGGTTTGGTTCCATATCTTAAAAAATTCATTTGATTCATTATCAAAAAAATCATTGGTTCATGATTCAGTTCGGTACGGTTCTCTTGGAACCAAAATCAAATGGAACTATGTCCATCCCTAATGACAAGTGAAGAGAATAATTATGACAAAAATGAACTCAAAAGATAAATGAGAAATTGTGTTTCAAGGAAGACAAGTAGTTAGCCTAACAAAACAAGAAAGAAAATTAAAATATCTTACCAAGCCACCAAAGTGCCACCAGTGTAAATAATCCAACATATCCAAACAACTTCTGTACATCAACCCTCTCTCCTTCCTCTCCAGAAAACTTTTTGAGAAGTACTGCAGAAATTTGAAAACGAGCATTAGCAATAGTTGTCATCTGAAATTTCCATATTGATCTTAATTTGATTCAATTTGTATGACAAAGAATTACACCTGTAAATAGCCCATAAGTCATAGCTGATAGAAGGCCAAAAATATCCCCAACAAGAGATAGCTTTCCGCTTCTTTAAAAGAAACAAAAAGTTGAACTGTCAGTCAATTCCCTGAAACATGCAATTGAAAATGAAAACTGAGGAAGAAACATAAAAGTTTGTGCATGGATATAACAATGACATTTACATGCATACTAAATGAAGTAGAGACTTACGTAGAAGAATTTAGTTGTGAGTCATCGGCGGCCCAAGTTTTGCCTAAGGTTGTCATGGCAACCCCGGTCATGCTTACAAAAACAGCAACTACCTTTGCCATATTTAAGGAATCTTGGCCCAAAAATGCACCAATAAAAAGAGTGAACAACCCTGATGTAGAAGACAAAACTGTAGTACTTGCAACACTTGTACGAGCAAGTGCAGCATTTGATAAATACTGCAAAAGAGAAGAATATGAACAAATTCAAATATTTCCAGAAAGAGAGTACGATAAAAATACATCTAAAGATTACACAAGGGCAATTAAAAAGTGAATCAATTCTGAAATTTCTTCCTTTCTAACATAATTTTCCCAAAATTAAAATTAAAATTGGTCAAGAGATAGGTTCAATCAGCAACATTAGTTGTCAGACATTCAACAAAATATTTTGAATTTAGGCACACATTTAAAGGAAATACAATGACGGGATATATACCTCCGTAATAAACCAAAGCGGAGCAAGATAAAATCCATAAGTAGCAATTTCTTTGGTTGTGACCTCTTTTTCTTGTCTAATATTTCTAGTATCACCCACACATTTAAAAACTAATGGCCTCCCCTCTTCCTGCACACAAAGGTCTATTTCACTGTCTTTCCTATTCAGGGGTCCCTGAATTTCCATCTCAAAGATTTTCTGTCCCGCAATGTACTTTAAAGGAGAGCCAATTCTAGAACACGAATCACCGTCTATGCCTTGACCACTTTTGCCAGTACGTCTCCTTAGGAAATTATGTATCCAATCCTTAATAAATGCTACTGGGAGATAAATCACCATTAAAGAAGCTCCAAGATATGTCACTGCAAAAGGTTGCTTATAGTCTGTGAAAATATCCTGTATAAAAAAAAAATGCGTTAGAGGAGGTGATAAATGTATCTTTCTGTTAACTCGTACATAGGAAGGTACCTAATATTGACACAAAGTTCTCATCAAAAGAAAAAATAAGTTAAAAGTGTGAGAAATATAGGTTTCTTTTTTTTTCATAATAACGTGAGGATAAAACAGACTAGCAAATAAGTTGTTGGAGTATAAGTTGATCTAATAAATTACATATCTTGGGTAAAACAAGTCAATTTTGTTAGAAAATTGGGTGAAAGATTCGGTTTGGTATAAAACGATTTTTATTTGTCAAAACCTAACCAAACCTTTTCAAACCATTTGGTTTGGTTTTGAAATGGTCAAAACCTAAACCATTTGAACCAAAACCAACAGTTTCAAAATCACAGTTCTGGTTCAGTTTGATGAATTGATAGTTTTTCTGTTCACCCATATAGTCTCCCAATCTTGATTTACATAGTCCTCCTATCAAGAATGTTCTAGAGAGTGCTATTCTCTTGAGTGCCCATCAACAAAAGAAAAAAAGGGCCCCCAAAGAATGCCTGGTAATAAATTTTTTTGATCATTGTAGAATAAGGTACTTTGAATTCCTGGCATCAGCAGCATCGATCAAATGAATGTAAAGAACGAAGATTATCTGGAATTGGAAATAGACATTAAAATATAAACCATGTTTCAAGTAAGTTACACCACCTAATAAGATTTGTATAGTCACTTTATCCAGAAACCTCAACAGTTACATGAGTTATATTATTTGCTATCCTTTTTCCTTAAAGCTAAACTCCATTAATTCCTAGGAGAGCAACCAGGTAGACTTCTGAAAAACATAATAATACATCATTTATAACTTTAAACATTTTTCAGTAAAAAAAATCATGTGCCAACTCCAGCAATTATAGCACGTGGGCTTCGATTAAAAAAATAAAATAAAACATGATATGATCCGGGATGGGTTGAAAGCTACATGGAATTTGATGATTAACGGAATTTGGTTAACGGCAAGTTCGAGCCTTCAAAGGGTTAATAAAAGCCGTACAAATGCATGCTCGGGAAGCGGGGCACATGGGGTTGAAGAAAACATGTCAAAGTACAAGTTTGATGTTGGGGACGAAGGTCGAAGAGCGATGGAACAAATGGATCAACTCGATTCAAGCAGCAAACAAGCAGCGTGGATGATTTCTTGTACTTTGACATGTTTTCTTCAACCCCATGTGCCCCGCTTCCCGAGCATGCATTTGTACAGCTTTTATTAACCCCTTGAAGGCTCGAACTTGCCGTTAACCAATTTCCGTTAATCATCAAACTCCATGTAGCTTTCAGCCCATCCCAGATCATATCAAAACATAACAGGGAAGACATGGAGAATAAGGCAACAATCTCAACCCATCCAATATACAACACTTCAAGCACATTTGAAAAAATATTACTCACAAATAATTAATATAAATATGGACATGAAAATCCGTTTCCACAAATCAAGACATCCACACAGATATATAACAACAAGAAAATTACAATGAAAACAAAGAAATGTAAATTTTAACCCTTAAACTTGAAGAAATATCACAAGCAAAAAAAAATAATCTGACCTGAGTAACTTCCGCAGAGGAGACCCAAATGATGACAACAGCAGCAATTAACATTAGACCGGCCTTATATCTCCACCCCATCACAGATTCAAGAAAAACCCAGAAGCCAAAATCCGATCTTAAACACAAAATTACGATTAAGATCTGAGTTTTCTTGATCCGACTGAAACTTTTCACCTAGATTTCTACAAATTGTAACCGACAGAACCAGAAGTTGCAATAAATTTTTAAAAAGGGTACAACTCAATGTGGGATTTTGATGGGTAGGTAGGTCACGGCCAATAAAATAAGCTGTTTGATTGCAGGCCTTTAGGCGGGGTGGAAGAGGAGAGGGTAAAGGAAAGGAATGTTAGTCAAATTTAAGTTATGTTGGTTAAATCACAAGGTTTCATGTTCTCTCTCTCCTCCATTTTCGTCAAGATTTGTCTTCACGTGCGAATTACAGCCTGTAGAAGTGCAGTATCTCCCACTCTCGTTGATTTTCCATTTATGCTCGTTGGCATTTTGAGTCATTCGTGGGGGTTACTCGACCCGTATTTAGCTCAAGCCATGTGCGCCAAGTTCAAAAAGGAAGGGAAAATTGCAACTTGTCGCTAACCTTTCATGAAAATTGTGATCTTATCCCTAATTAATTTTTCTTTGCCACCCTTTGAAGAACTTACAGAGTTCCTCTTCACGTTTCCGGATCGATTTGAAATGTTGAGTCCAGTTGGATGAACTGATGGGTCACGATTCAATGAGGGCTCGAAATTCAGCATACGAGTTGACCCCATGCAATGTCTAATTAAAAAAAAAAAAACCACGTATTATTAGACGAATCAAAACATACGTATACAAAGTTATGTTTTCTTTGTATCGAATGTTTTGATTCAATTTGAGTCTTTGGCGGTTGACTACTAAATCTTTTGTTTGTATACCCGTATTTTGTATTTTGTCTTGGCTAGGGGTATATGTGTACACTCCTTAGTCATGTTTATCCGGATATGCTCGGAGTATTTATTTCTTATACTTGATTTTTGATTGCCCGAGAATGTCCGGTATATTTTGTACATGTTTCGATCTATAGAATTAATTTTTTATCGATAAAAAAAAAAAAAAAAAACACTAGAGATTTTAGCATCTGTTTGATTGCCTTTAGTTCATTCAAATTTATTTTCTGCAACAGTAAGTGGAGCCCGCATTTACTTCGTGATTAAATCATCCAGACAAAAAGAATTATTTCTTAATGTTATGATATGTNAAAAAAAAAAAAAAAACCACTAGAGATTTTAGCATCTGTTTGATTGCCTATAGTTCATTCAAATTTATTTTCTGCAACAGTAAGTGGAGCCCGCATTTACTTCGTGATTAAATCATCCAGACAAAAAGAATTATTTCTTAATGTTATGATATGTACCTTTACAATTTCACCCATAACATAAGGAATTTTCAAAGACAAAACTGAGGGCAAACAGGTAAATTAATGTTCTAAACAGTTGGATTTTTTACTTTTGTTCACCCCCTGTTAGTTGCTTTTCCAAAGTTCAATTAATGATTTTATTGTAGTTGCCTTAAAATGATTTTTAAGGCTGTCAAACAGGGGGATGAAAAATGCAACTTACTGGTATGTCTAGAGATGTCAACAAGTAGAGTTTATTTGCGAGTCGAAACTCGAGACTCGAGCTCAATTCGGGTAGAAATGACACTGGTTTTTTTTGGCCTAAGCCGAGCCAAATCTCGTCTGGAAAATTGGAGCTTGGTTTGGGCTCTCTGCTCGGACTTAATCAAGTCGAGCTGGCTCTTTTTTTTAAAAAAAAAAAAAGTCGTGACAATCTAAACTTTTTTAAAACAAATTAAAATATGCATTTTACCTCATATTTATAACAAAAATTTATGTCAATTTCTATAAAATTTGAATTTCAAATTCAAAATTCAAAATTTTTATTTTTGTTTAATAGCTATAGCTGCTAGGCAGTTAAGAGCATGTTCTCTTTACCATTTTCAAGTCGTTTTGTGTTTTCATTTTTCAAAACAA
Organism: Fraxinus quadrangulata; assembly: GCA_903798255.1. NCBI lineage: Eukaryota > Viridiplantae > Streptophyta > Magnoliopsida > Lamiales > Oleaceae > Fraxinus > Fraxinus quadrangulata. Next base: position 103,564 of record CAIGRB010099888.1, read on the forward strand.
TGAAAACGCATTTTTGAAAATAAGTTAAAAATTTACAAAGAAAATTAAAAACGAAAAATTTGTCGTTTTGTGTGTTTTCAATTATAATCAAGCCAAAATTTTCAAAATGCATTTTGAGTGTTTTCAAAATAATTTTTCAAAATGTAAAAAAAAACACATTTTCAACAATCTCAAAATGGACACTCAAAACACAAAACTCAAAACATAAAATTGAAACACAAAGAGAACATCCTCTCTAACTAGCTGCCATGCAATGAGCAGGCCTCACTTGTGTTTGGATTAAACTATTTTGTCAGAAAAAAATTTGACACTTTTGTTGATATCCTCTGATATTGTGGTGGGACCCATATGAATTAAAAAAAATCTCCCGTCTCCCTCTATTGCGAGGGGGTTGTCAAGGATGGTGTCAAACCCTACCTGGCAGCCTAGCATTGTTCCTTGTGTTTTACACATGTACGTCGCTACCTGTTTTTAAGGCAGTTGTAGCCGTCATTTTTTAAAAAAATTTAAAAGAAAAAATTCAAATTTTTTTGGGCAAGCTCGTCACGGACTCGGGCCGACGTCCCAAAATGAGGCTAAATCCTAGCCTTGGCTCGATTTCTTCGAGCTGCAAGCCCGATCGTTTCGAACTTGTCGAACCACGACCATTTGAATCGGCAAGCCAAATTCACCACCCTAGGCCTGTCTAATAGGTTGATGGGCTACATTTTGCAGCATGTGACAATAGGCTTTAATTTTTGTAATTAAAAAATATTGAATTTTAATAACATAATTTGAATAGCTTGTGGAGCACCCAAGCTTGGCTCGAGAGTGGAGGTGGATGGTCCAAGGCCTTTTTTTTTCAAGAGTTGAGCCAGTCTCATGTCATGGGGCTGAATCAAGCCAATGGCCACCCCTAGTTTGTGTCGGGAGGAAAAATATGGGGGTATTGGGATGAGGTGGATGGTTGTGGTGGCGACATTGGGCGGTGTTGGAGGTAGCTGTGGGTGGTGGTTATTTTTAATGGGTTTTAAGTAGTTGAACTATTCTGTCCTTCATTGAAAAGGCATATGTAGTTCACTTGACTAGACTTATGGTCTAAAATAACTTTCATGAAAGGTTAGGGATTAGATATACAATTTATCCAAAAATGAAAATTAAAATAATTTGAAGTTAAAAAAACTCATTTAGTATGAAAATAACCCTTATTTCAGCATAAGTCACTTATTTTTAACTGTATAATATATAAATTTTTTTTTTTTTGTAAAATTTACTTATTAATGAAGTTTTAAGCTTAATCAAAACTGTGCGTTAAATCCAAAACTTCGAATAAAATGACGTATAAATAATTAGTATGTGTTATAAAATGAAAGACAATGGTGAAAAACACGAATATATATAAATATATAAGAAGATTCTTAATAAGTTCGCTACTTACCTTTTTATTTGTTCTATTATTTATTTAGATAAATATAAGAAAAACGAATCACTTTATTATTTTATTATATATTTTTCATCGCGATCTTCATTATAATTTTGGAATTGGTAGGTTTGAAAATAAAATTAATTATTAGTATGTATGACTTGTCAATTTGTCCTTGTGCTTAGTGGATTAGTATAACAAATAATGCTAGAGAATATGCTCAGTTCAATTGATTATTAAATGATCATATAATCTAATTTTTTGTGGAAAGTACATTAGGATTTTCTAACATATTAAAAAAATATTTTTAAATAATGGATAATGGTCACCCAACTTACTCATTTATTTCATTTTGATCACCAAACTTCAATTTAATTTATTTTGGTTATTACAATTCACTTTTTTTTTTTTTGTTTCTATTTGACCTTGTTTGATGTAAAATCGGCAATTTTTGGCAACAACAAAAACTGAAAGAGTGACTTAAGAACTTTATGTTTATTTCTTAAATAATCATGAAACAAGCGATTGAGGATTATTGTTACAACAAAAAATTTTGGCCGGCATAACATTTACGATTGAATTCAAAAGAGCATAGACTTCGACCGATTTGTTGCATTCTGGCTATCTCGTGGGTTATACTTACAATTGAAATGGTACTATTGAAACAAGATATTTAGTTTGAGTGGCGAAATTAAAATAACTTGATCTTAGATAGCTAAAATTTTATGTCATTTATAACCTTGATCAATTAAATCATTTGCTTTGCCTAGAGGACACACACAAATTTGAGCAATAAATTATGGACCAAATAGTCTCCAACACATCATGACTAATAACTATTACTAGGGTCTAAAAATAGTGTTGATTTGGAATGCAACTCAAGAGCTCGAAAGTTGTCCTTGATGCAAGATTCAACATTTTATTAGCGTAAATTCTTGTCTCCCATGGTTTCTTTGTGACTCATCGTTGAAAACGCCATTTAAGATCTGATAATGAGAGGAAAAAAAATTAATGCTCTATCATCAGAACTTCTGAGAACAATAGATGTGAGTTATACTTTTATTTGAGATGAATCATCTCATCTAAAAGTTTAAACTAATAGAAGTTACAAATTTATATTTTTAATAGTAGTCAACATGCCTCCTCATATTCATTTTTTATCAAAGTTCTAATACGTAGACAACTTTCGTAAATGAGCGATAACAAAACAAGTTCGCCTCGAGGCTTAAGTTATTAGAGAGATGATGGGTTTATTTATACTTATTTGTCTTCAACACTTCATTTTGACGGGGGATGGGGTGTGTGCGAAGCGTGCTCGAGAACAACTATTTTCATATAAAGGTCAGTTGGAATCACCAAATCTTACCCTACTCTTGTTCTTCTGGTCAGACTTCTTCATCTTTAGTACAACGAAAGGATCGGATTTTCCCATGAGATCAGTGCTTGGCAAATCTTCTGCAAATATTACTGTCGCTGAAAGTACGCCTCTAATAACGAAATCCTTTTACGTCTTTAATTTCATTGGCCTCGTTGAATCTATTCCTCAGCTCTATATGATTAAAAAGTAATGAAACTCATAAAATATGTGGTTAAGATTAATTTTTGACTTTGACTTAAATTAAAATTAAAATTTTTATTTGTAACTCATTTTTCACTACACATTCACACAATTAAATATTTTGTATTTAAATCCAAAATATTTTATATTTTTTAACCACACATCCTCCAAAAATCATTTTTCTCCAAAAATCTATTTTTTGATGAAAGACAAACGGATGCTAAGGAAGAAACGTAAACTAGTGTACAATCCCGTTCAATATTGTATACCAAGCACGCACTTATTTTCCTTATGTATATGCATCATCAATTGTGGTTCTATGCACTAGAAGTTTCATTTAGTTAGGCACGTACTTTGATGAGTTTTCCGAAAACTAAATACACTTTGTTAAGCATGTGCCATGTTAAAAACATGAAAATGCAAATTTAGTTGGCATTCTGGCATGACCCTGATTTTTTTTGGTGTCTTTGAATTTCTAGATTTCTTACCAGTTGATCCCCAGGATTCAACTTAAGCCTATTTTAAGAGGAGGTCGTGTGTTCGAATCCTGGAGACGAGATAGAAATTTGTGAAATATAAGAGGGGCTTAAGCTCTTTTGGAGTGGGGACAATATATAAGTTGATATCTTGGACATAGATGTTGGGTCGTTATAAAAAAAACGTGTTTTTTGTAGACATGTAGTATCCTTGGTCAATTCTGGAGTCACTTCCTTTTCCTCTTTGAATGTGTTCCCATCTTTTATTCATTTTGGTCTTCTTATTTATGCATCTTTGATACAATCCAATATGTTCAGGCAATTCCTCCAGGAATGGAATTTCACCATATCATTCCACATGATGGAGACATGGATGGAGAAGTAGGAAATGAAGATAGCTCGGGAACTCCAGATCCACCAATTTGGTCAGAGGTATTCCCTGTTTTCCCAACATGCTGTAGTGAAGATGAACAATTATATGTAACGAATCCTTGTTTCCAGAGCAAACTGCCCCATCATTCTTTTATCGCTAGACCACTTTTGGGAGTGTTTCTACGCTATTTTTAGTGAAATTTTGCATTGCCTGCAGATAATGCGCTTCTTTAGCAATCCTTGCAAGCCTATGATACTTGCTCTTGCCATGCCAGATCCGAGAGCTTGCATGAATTACACTGGATATTATGAGAAACAAATGTGTGTGGAGTAGTTTAAAAGCCTCATTACTAGGAGTACTTTTTCATTTCTATTTCATCAATCTTGTATTTCGGCTTTCTGCAGACATTGATAATGGGAAACCGTGATGCAATTGATGAAAGGATCATGTTTCATGTACATAATTTTTTTTATCGAATCTTTTACCTACTACTCACAACGAGAATGTGGACCACATTGTCGGAATTTTTAAATACACGCGTGAGAAGGGGTAATCCATTATATACAAACCATTATGTACAAATGGATTAACAAAGCTAAAATCTTGTTCGTTGCAATGTTTTGTCTTATCTGACACTATATCTCGACATGTGAGCTGAATGAGCTCTAACGTTTCATGTTTCAAGAGATACATAGGCAATTTTACTGTAACTTGGGTATTGAAGTGTAATCCTTTATATTACAGGGACCAAATGTTTCAACTGAAACCTAATTAGACTGATACGCAATGCTAGCGTATTTGAAGGTTTCACGCCAGCAAGAGATGTTTCCTTGCCCAGACTTAAACTAGAGATTCAATATAATCAAATTCTTTATAACCTTACAAAGTTAGTGAGCATCAACTCTTCTAAGATTGTACTACTCTTGCAAATGGTATCGCTTCTTCTCGAGCACCACATCTTTTAACGAGTGGTGCTAAATTCAGCAAGAGATGTTTCCTTGCCTAGACTTAAACTAGAGATTCAATATAGCCTCTGTTTGACACCCAGTTTGGGTTTTAAAAAATTTTTGGAATAGTGATTGATGGAAGATTGTGTGGTTAAAATGTAAGGAGAATTTTTGGGTTTATGTGTAATATTCTTTTATTGATAGAATATGTGGTTGAAATGGAGAATGAGAAATAGAATGGGTTTCAAACAGGGGCATAATCAAATTCTTTATGACCTTACAAAGTTAGTGAGCATCAACTCTTCTAAGATTGTACTACTCTTGCAAATGGTATCGCTTCTTCTCGAGCACCACATCTTTTAACGAGTGGTGCTAAATTCAGCAAGAGATGTTTCCTTGCCTAGACTTAAACTAGAGATTCAATATAATCAAATTCTTTATGACCTTACAAAGTTAGTGAGCATCGACTCTTCTAAGATTGTACTACTCTTGCAAATAGTATCGCTTCTTCTTGAGCACCACATCTTTTAACAAGTAGTGCTATTTAGCACCACTAATGGCTGATGCTACACCAACCTACGTAACATTAATGTAACATTAAATAAGATGTATAATTAAATGACTTACTTAATATACATCTCATTAAGTTTATCACATCACGCGATTAGACTAGTATTGGAGCACCACCGGGTACTAGATAACATTATTCTTTAATTAGTACTAGATATCATTATTCTTTAATTACACCATCACGCATACATTAATTCCCTGAAACCAAGCTAAGGGCATGTTTGACACGATTTTTATAGAATAACTTTTGAAAGATACTACCTTACTTTTTGTTTAAAAACTAATTTTTAAAAGTATTCCAGAGAAAGTCATATTTGACATACTTCCTCTTAAAAATGTTCTAATTTTAAAAAAACAAATTTATAAAATTAGTCAAACGAATCCAAAAATAACTTTTGAATTTCAAAACCTGCTTTTGACTTCTTAAAAATCAGGTCAAACAAACCCAAAGCCTATTAGTCCCTGGACCCTTCTAAGAGCAAGTTCAACCAAGGGTTAACTCTTATCAAATTAACAATTTTAAAATAAATAAGTTTTTTATTTTGTAAAAACTAAAAATAAATGACTCATTTGATACTAAGATACAAATTATTATTATTTTTTAAAAAACTTATTTTACTTAAAAGTAGAAAATATATAAGCTATCGAAAATATTTTTTTTTAGAAAAATTCTTGAACTTATTAAACCACCGTTTCTTGTAGATTAAAATTAGATTTTTAATAGATTTTAATAAAAATTGATCGAATGTGTGTTTGAAAAGTTGTGAATCCCATAAAATGTGTGATTAAAATTAATTACTGACTTTGACTTAAATTAAAATTAAATTTTAATTTATTCCAAACATGGGCTAAGCATTTACTAAAAAACTGTAATGATCCTTGGGATTCGCTTTCTCAAAGATAAGTGTCATCTCATTGTAAAGACGATGGCAAAAACCACCAACACACGCATATATACATAATTATTACACAAATAAATAGGGAGACAATTACAATAGTTTCACGATTTGATTACAGAATTGTTCTGTTTCCCAGTGCCAAAATATCTCGATAGACATAAGAGACCATGAGAACAATTCAGGCACCATAACTTCTCAAAACAAGGAAATCGAAAAACATAAAAGCTGAACAAGCTCAACTTTTCACTAAAAAAGTTACACACAATTCCAAGGTTTCTTGAAGACAAGAAAAAGCATCCCTCGTGAAGATCTAAGGTAGATGAATTGCACAAATACTCGACAAATAAAGAGTACCGGAAAAGGCAAGGAGATCCCACTTGATGTTGATCCTCACTTCAGACAAGTTGGAAGAGTAAGCCCATGACAAACAAAAGCCAAAACAACGTACACTATAACCAGGAGTAGGAATATCAATGCAACCCTGTGGACGATCAAATAACATTTTTTAGCAAGGCAGGAAACGCAATTGAGGAAACAATCAACTGAATTATGCTAGCATGTATAATCTATCAGGTGAATCAACAGAACATTTCAACTTACTAGGAGGAAATGGATTTCCAAATACTCCATGATTATTTCCCAACATTAACAGAAAGTTGGAGCTCACATAACTAAGACCATTTTGGCTAAGCTGAAAATGTGTACTTATTTATTAATAAGTTGTAAAATAAATAGTGGTTTTTGATAGGTTGAAGTTGGAAATAAGTTAAAATTACAGCAACATAAAAGTTACTTAGGTCCCCAACATCACAAGCTCACTGGAGCAAATATATTCGTTTCATATGGGGTATGCCCTCACTCATCATTCAAACCTGAATTCTCTCTCATTAAGCTTACAAACCTAGAAGATACGCAATAAACATTCATTCATCAACTCCAAGTAGAAAATGGACCAATTTGAATGTAAACGTTTAAATCTCCAAGTTGTCAAAATTGATACTAACTTACATTAGCTTAACATTTCTCCACCATACAGAGCTTCTAAAACGTCGAGCCTGCTTCCTGAAGCGGAAAGTGTTGCCTTGCATAGTGGATGTTTTATCAACCAACAACTCTAATCGATCACCTCTGTCCAAAACTTTATCAATATTCTCTATCATGACATCGCGCACCTGTAATGTCACCCATAAAAAATTGAATTTCAAAAGCTTTCGTCAACCCCAAATAACCCTGGAAAAGAGCACATAATATGCATATAGATTATAGAGAAAGCATTTAACAAAGGATTTTCTCAATCACATTTCTGCCATCATAGCAAATATGTTTGCTGCGAATGTATCCTACAGTTCATTGTACTGAACCACCAGAAGGTACTAAAACAAAGACTCTGGAAAAGTATTTCAAGTTGGAATCATGACAACACTCTGGAAATCAAAAAGTTGATCTAAAACTAGACAAATAAAAAGGAATTGACTGACAGCTCAACAGAACCATGAACAGAAAATTTGTAAGATAAGTCGAATATCACCTGACCCATTTCACCTCTTAGACGGTTTATTCTGTCAGCGTTTGGATCATTTGAGAAATACTCCATTTGTTGACTCAATACCCTTGAAAATTCATCATTCATGGCATACGCTTGGGCAGACAATACAGCTCTGCCATATGTCCTCACAAATCTTTGGTGAATTTCTTCCAGAAATGTAAAAGGAATTCTCCCTGCAAATATAATAAAAATAGGCAAAGTCAGCTCGTAATACACAGGAAGGCTGGAGAAAGTGAATTTGTCAGAATTATGACAAACTCTAATATGATAGTATAACACAAAATGCATCGAACTTAAACTTGCATAAAATGTCAAAAATCAATTGCAAAACCGAATCTAAAATTGGATGGCACAAGCAAACTCTATACATAAATTTGGATTTTCTTTTATCGGAATATTAAAACTTTCTCAGTTTCACTCTTCTCATTCTAGCTCTACCACGTCATCATATAGCATTCATTTAATCGGACAGTTTAAGCATCTGTAGAAGTGCAGAACTTTTGGTACATTTATGTTTGAATTTTCCCAATGCTATTTATGTACAAGAGACAATATCAAAAATACCCCTCACCTCTCCGACAATATTAGAGACACCTCTCAATTTTCAAAAATATCACTAACCTTCCATATTTCTAATTTTGAGTATCATATTCAACCCTTGACCACCTTTAATAATAATTAGTGATTAAATATAAATTGCTAAAACCGAAATTTCCTTTCAACAATATATAAAACTACAAAACATATATGCATTATATTTGGCCCTAATATCAAAGCCTATTATTAAAACTAGTTACACTAATTAGTAAACCTTACTATACATTTCATTAAGCCCCTGTTTGAGCTCCATTATAATTAGATTTTGGGAAAAAAATGCATTTTGTAATAGTAATTTTTTGAAAAATGTATGGTTAAAAAAGAATGAAAATTTTTGAGCTTACATGTGATATTATTTTATTAAAACATGTGTGGTTAAAAAGAAGAGAGAAAAAAATATATTTTGGAATTAATGGAGCCCAAATAAGGGCTAAGTTTAACAATGCATATATTTCTTCACTATTTCACTTTATCAGTAGGGGTGACAAAATTCTCCACCCTGACCCTCCCCCGTATAGCCCTGCCCAGAATGGTAAACAGAACGGGGACAAGGAACACCTCAAATTTCTCGAACACGTCCATTTTTTTTTAGTTTTATGTTTTACAATTTTAAATCGTATTTAAAAAATAGACAATTAATTAAACGGGGCTCTAAATAAAAATCTTTTAATCCACGACAAGACCAACCTCGCCTCGCCTCACAAATATACCCAACAAGCTTGGGATGGGGATGGCCGTCTTCCCCTGCTACATTACCATCCCTATTTACCAATAAAATTATTTGTTGATTTAAGTGAATAATTCAATTGCAGTGGTATCCAAAATGTTTCAAAAATGTGTCCCTTCATTACCAATGCAATGGGATAATTAACTTAAATCAACAAATAATTTCATTGGTAAAGTGAAAGAATCAAGAAATATATGCATTGTTAAGTTTGATGAAATGGATTGTAAAGTTTACTAATTTTAATAATAGGCTAAGATTTTTTATGAAAGGACCAAATTAATGCATAGATGGTATGAAGTTTAATATGTTGTTCTCAAGGCCAATTTAGGTATTAAAATTTAGCCCCTATTTCACACCCATTTTGTTTGAAAAATAATTTTTGGAATAGTGATTAATGGAAGATTGTGTGCTTAAAAAGTAAGGAGAATTTTTGAGTTTATGTGTAATATTATTTTATTGATAGAATGTGTAGTTGAAATGAAGAATGAGAAAAAAATGAGAAATAGAATGATAATAAAATGGGCGTCAAACAGGGGCTTATACTTAAATACTAATTAGTCTTAAAATTCGCATATGACATTCAAAATTAGGAATAAAGGAGGTTAGCGACATTTTTGAAATGTGAGGGGTGTCTTTGATATTATCAAAAAGGTGAGGGTGCCTTTGATGTTTTATCTACGTACAAATTACAAAGTTCAAATAAGTTGCTAGTTTCAAATTAGGAGTTCCCAATCAAAATGTTTACAGCTCAGTGTTTCTAATTATCATGGTTTCCTATTTACCAAAGTTACCCAAAATATTGAGATGATCTCAAATTAGAACTTTGAGGTCTGATTTTTTAATTTTCTATAATAAATTGATTTTATCATACAAAACATTGATATTAACACTATGGCGAAACTTACATAACTAAACTGGATAAAGTTACAAGATGAATAGATATTTACTTAACTAAGGCTAAGACTTTCCAATTTAATTTCATCTTATGCAAGGATCATGTAAGCAAACCTAAAAATCATTTCCATATAAAATAAACATACAGCAACATTGAACAAAACAGTCTCCACTAGAGATCCATAACGAAATCTCAATTTAAAATCAGAAAATCACTTCTACATTTTATGTTTAAAGTTAAATTTTTCCAATATCCAAATACAATATAGCCAAAAAATTAACCACAGAACAATCTACACGTTCCTATAATATTCAACCTTCAATACGAAAACAGCAACAATCTTTTACGATAATAATTCACAATCCAAATTCAACTCGTTCTATCTCGAAATCAAACTCCAATTGCTAAAAAAAAAAATCTCATACAGAAATCACATTCCCAAATCATTCAACACTCAAGTAAAAAACAATCTTTCACCAAAAAAAAAAAGTGTGCGAAAATAAATTATACTTACGTCCGGCAGTATCATCGGCCATGCAAAGTACGGTGAGTCCATCGGTACGTTTGACATGGAAAATATACCGATCCTGAGAGTACGAAACATTGGTGTCGTTGGTCCCCGGGATCTTTTCGAGGATTTGCCTAGCTATCGCGTTAGCCGTCGTCGTCGTGGAGCTGTACTCCGCCAGAACAACCGATCCACGCGCCACAAGCGCGTACAATATCGTCATCCCCACCTCCCTCTCCCTCTAATTGAGTTGAGTTGAAAATGTATTGGACATAGCAAAAGTGTATAAATATGATTAATAGTTTAGGGTTTTCCTGTTTTAGTTATTAGATTGATGACTTGGCGATATTTGGGGAATTTGCAAAAAAAATAAAATTGTGGTAGGGACAAATTTCTTTGATTATTAGATATATACTATCCTCCGGTTCCTTTTCCCACAATTCCATGATTTGAGAACCAAAAACGTGATTACAACTCTAGTTCTTACGGGACAAAACCAGAGGGAATACACAATCTTTCAAAACTTATTTTCAACCACACATTTTTTAATAAAATAATATTTTTCATCACATCAATAATTTTTCTTATTTTTTAATCACATATTTCTCATCATATCACTATTTAAAATATATTTTTTCCTCAATAATATATATCAAACACACCATAAGTACAAGTATTTCATATCTATTATTAGTGAGAAAAACTAAAAATTATAATATTTTAGCTCCCGTTTGGATTAAAATCATATTTTAAGTAGATTTTGATAAAAAAATGACGAAATGTATGATTAAAAAGTTGTGAATCTCATAAAATGTATGTTTAAAATGAGTCATTGTCTTTTACTTAAATTAAAATTTTAATTTTTACCAAACAAGAGCTTAATATAAAATGGTTTTCAAATAAAAACGTGTTTCAATATAAAATGGTCATTTACTCAATCCAATATATTTTAAAAAATAATATCTTCCATCACGAACAAATAAAAGATAAATATGTGGTTAGTTTGATTTTTTTTTTTTTAAGTGTCATGTAATAGTGAGAGATTGTAATTACTTCAAGTTTGCCCTAATTAATTTAAAAGAATTTCTCGAAGTCAGCTCGTAATGAACATATTTAACCTTTCTCGTAGATCAACAACGGAGTACAAACTAAATTTATTTAGTCGAGAGGATATTTACAGTTGTTAACGTTTACTTAACGTGCATGTTTATGTGGAAATAAACACATTTGCCTGCATTTTAGTTAGTTACTTTGTGAAACATGATTTTTCAAAGTTTTTTTTTTTCTTTTTTAACTAACAAAACTTAACCTACTTCTTTGGAAAAGGAACTTTAAACACATCTATATATGCTACACACTGTGTAATATTGTTTCTATCATTCTGTCCTGATATGTAAAATACAAAAGAAAGGAGTTAGAAGAGATTGGAAATTTGCACATCCTACATCAAATAATTGGTGCATGATTCAAGGACTAGACAAAAGCAACAGGACAATGGAACAACAAAGTGTTACAGTGAGTCTCAATCTTCACCTAAATTGATGTCGATCATCTCTAGATATTATTTTTATCTAATAGATACATTTATTCGATGAACGGGTCATGTTATTAAATATCTGCAACCCAAATTTTGCTAGATTACTTGCTTAAGTTTTAAATTATAAACATTGTTTTATATTATACAATCAAGACGATATGTCTTATTAATGGTAGTGAACATAAATTTCAATATTTTAATAAATCATAGTTGGGATGGTGAAAAACGATTTAGCACTATTGTTTGTTACACGTCTCCAATTAACTTCTAAATCATTATTGTTAAAAATGAAGTACTTTATATTTATGTTCTATTTTTATATGCAACGGCACTTATACGTATCATGCCACATCAAAGTTCTTCGTGCTATAATTGGCTTATGATCAACTATGTGACAATTATGTTGCTTTTCGTTAATTACGAGAGATATGAAAAAAATAAATAATAAATAATAATTTAATCTAGCTCTCGTGGTACTAAAATATCAGTGCAAATGGAAGAGTATTTATAAGTCTAATTAAGTAGTATCCATGTTCTTGCATTTAATTAAATTTAATTGAATTGATGCTAAACAACATTACTCGTAAATAAAATATATGGTAAAATTAATATCCAATAATGAGTGATAAATTCCTAAACAACTCTAAAAAAAAAATTGTCTCTAGTATATAAGGAATGAGATGGGTCGACTTGCACTCGCCCACTTCAAGAAAGTTGGGCTTGACTGGACTCGACTCTTCTTCTTTTTTTTTTTTTTTAAGAACTTTGAAATTTGCATCTCGTTTGTATATGAATTTACATATCTAGTTTATAACATACATTATTATGTTGTGATGGAATGCCTGACAAACTTCCACCTCCTACAATCACAATTTGTTCTTGGTAAATCCATTACAAAGTCTCCAAATGGATAAGAAATAAATACTGAGGTCCTCCATTCCATTCTACCTCACAATCATGTGCCATTGCAGTGCTTTTTGGCCAATTATTTTTTAAATCTCAGGACAATAAAGGTCCTTCACTTTGCTTGTCTAGTCTCTCCTAACCTGAATCCATTTCATGAAGGTATTGTGAATGTCTATCAACATAGTCAAAACAAATTTCTTCGGATCCTCTAAGATTATCGTGTTGAGAAGCACTCGTAAATATTGTTCAAAAATGCACTAATGAAAACATAAAACAAGTTTCCAAAACATTAAAAACACGCAATTTATGAAAAATACAACAAAAAAGGTTACATTAATTTCGTCCATGGTACAAACTACAAAGCATTAATGTTTAAATTTTAGGGTTTACTATTCTCACAAAAAAATTAAAAAAGAAAGAGAAAATTACAGCAATGGTCCCTGATATTTTCAATTTTTGCAGACTTTACCCTAATTTTTATTTGTGCCAACGAAGATCTCTAACCCCACCTCACTCCACTCCCTCATATCAAAATCTGATGATGACTTTTATTTTTTTTCGGTGAGAGCTACTGGAAATTGCTACTACTGCCACCACAACTTCGACTCACCACCACCCACGCCCACAATATTCAGTATGAAACTAGAAATCATATTCATCATTGTCGTTATTGTTATCGCTGTTGTTAGTATCATTATTGTCTTTCTTTTGGTTGAGTGTAATCGGGTCCACCTGTAGAGCAAGAGGTGGGAGGAGCCATTACTTTCATTAACGATGCTGTTTGGTTGGAATTGGAGGGCAGCATATTGATCCACTTTTTTCTTCCACTTATGAACTGGACCCGTGAAGACGATGGCACTAGTGGGGCTGTACCTAGATGAGGACCACCTGAACCTAGCCCCTACTCCTTCCATTCCTCAGTATAAAGCCTGATGTGGCGGACTACGACGACTTGAGCGAATTTGCGGCAACTCCGCATGGTGATTCTTCCAATTTGATTTCTGGTAGTTGGGTGGGATGTCTATAGGGGAATGAGGGCTTTCCGGTGATATATAGATCTGATGGTTTTGGTGGTGATGTCAGCTACGGAAAGGCTGATTTCTATAGATTTGTTGATTTTGATTTTTTTATTTAAGTTTCTTTTGGCAATGGAGAAGATGGTAGCGGAGGTGGCGGCGGCTATGGATCTGGTAGCGACGATTTGATTTTGGTGGGGTTAGGGAGTGGGTGTGAACAAGTGTTGAGGAAGAATATAAATTGCGGTGGTGCCGACCAGTGTTGATGGCTGATTTTCAATTGTGGGGGATAGGTCGGGGGTGAAGAAAAAACTACTTTTTTCCTCTGGTTTTTTATTTGATAATTTAAACTTACCATTTTGCCTATTTTAATTAGGTTAAAATTAATTAAATTTTAACTTTCTTGATCAACCAACAGTCAAATTTCATCCATTTGGACTCCAACTGTATATTTATGAAAGATTAGGAATTTTGTTGACACAAAATGAAGGTTATAGTAAAGCCTACAAAAATTGAAGAGGTTATGAACCACTACAACAATGTTTCCAATATATATATATATATATAT
>CAIGRB010099888.1:119673-137349 GCA_903798255.1 Fraxinus quadrangulata
ATTTCAAGGTATCATTTCTAATTCATTAGTGGGACACGTTTGGACACATTGAGTACATCCTGTATATGTATCATATTTCATGTAGCCTCATAGCTTTCCATTTACCTCACGTCTACGAATTATTTTTCATCAAAAGTTCAATCACCTTCATTGTCTACGATCTGAGCCTAATCGGCTACATTGATGGCTCATACTTATGTCCATCAAAACTACGGTGTTCTCTCCCAATCTTAATTACTTATATTTGAAATATTAAAATCAACTAGTCATCCATGTTATTCTTGCTTTGTTAACTGATGCTATTATTCTTCTTGCCACCAGTCACCAAGCAGCATGTACTGACCGTGATTGTTTATTTGATTGTTCACGATTTACCTCTTGCATATAGTCAAATATTAAAATATTTATCTGGTCAAGACTAAAAAATCTGACTCAAGGTGCTACATAAAATTTTATTTTATAACATGGGAAGCATATATTGATGATTATAATAAAGACTGCACTGATTTTTATTTTTATTTTTATGGAAAACGTTATTTAAGGTGTGTTTGATTGATTTTATTTTTTATGGAAAAATTGACGAGTACAATATTTTATATGTTGAAAATTAAACCAATCAAACGTATTTAATTAATAATTTTCATGCAAATCATTTGGAATAATATATGGACCAATAGAAGAAAGAAAGGGGCAACTAAATTTGGACAAAAGTAACTAAGATAAGTAAATTTAGAAACAATAAAATTTAAAATTACACAATAAAAGAGCTAATATGGAGATTATAAAAATTGTTTGTGACCTTAGGCCAAACGGTTGCGTCATAAGACCAATGAATTAGCTCGTGAAAAAAAAATCGAAGTGCTCGGTCCATGGCTCGTCTCGATACGAGTTCAAAAGATTAAGTTCAGCTTTCGAGCAATTCAAACTATTTGCTACCCCTACACAAGCCAAATATACCGATACCTCTATATTTATTTTATGCTATGAAAGTACTAAAAATTTCGATGGTTTATATTTATACTCGAATGACCGACTATTGTACGAGCCCAACAAACCGACTAAGTACGACCGTGCATTGCCTATCCTGTTTTCTCCAGTCATCACCACTCTTGAACTAGAATCGCATGTTATCGCATACGACTTTAAGAGGAATCTGAAGTTCTGTAATGTGGTGCTGAAGCCAAGTAAAAGACAGAAATCACGGAATCAGGTCCGGTGCTCCTTTTCGCCACCACCTGTTCACCCACCGTTCCCTCAAGAGCCCCTTTATTTCCCCCCCTCTAAATTCGTACTGAATTTTACACATTTTTTTTTTTGTTTACATGTGTATACAGATTTATCTCCATAGGTAAATGAACTAATCGATAAGACAGTGATCGTTTTTGAATAGAAGTATAGAGCATCTAAGGGTGGGGAGATGAGCTCACCGCAGCACAGGCACGATGGGACTTCGCCTTTGCCTTTGGGTATGGATTGGAGCCCTCCCCCTCGTCACTGGGTATGTTTTTTGATTAATTTTTGTTCTTGATTGATAAGTTTCAATTTGAATTTTAATGAATTTGGCTTTTATTTGATAGCTGATCGATCTATCGGATGTATTTGGTCTTCCGATAAAATTGGACTTCTTTGTGATATGTTTAGCATACTTGTATATAGATCCATAATTTTATATTGTGTGGTCAACTCTTTAATCTTCAAGGTTTTAGCTTGACAAGTGTAAACCCTCAATTTTCATGCCACTTATTGTCAATAGAAAATGATTTTTGGTCTACAGTAGCACTTATATTGCAATTTCAGGTGAAATATTTTAGCATGATCCTTATTCAAGTAATATGGACACTTCGATTGAAAATTTTCCAGTCTTTAGCTCTGTGATAGTTTAATCTGATTTTTTGATTCGTGATAATTGAATTCACCTTCTAACTTGGAAATTCTGAATTTGACTGCAAATTGGTTCAAGAAAATCTGATTTAAGAACTCGAGTTCGATTCTTAAGTTATAGTCTTATAGAGTCCTGAATTTACAAGTCCAAAATTTTGGGGGTGCTATCTTTTTAATGCTTAAATTCTGGTGATTGTTCCTAGTTGTTATTCGAACTTTTTGATGCCTTATCCTTATTTAATCTGACACAGCTGCTTAATCACTAACTGAGATTTTTATCAAATATTTGTCTGAGTTGAAAATTAAATTGATCTATGTTAATTATTAATTCATTTGTAGGCAAACTTCATTTTTATTCAATGGCGGGATTCTTTTACCTGTTGGCGAACAATACGCCTAATAAGATCGTTGTTTGTATTGACATTTTATACATACTTCACAGGCAGGGAGGGAAACTGTTTGGCCTCATGATCCTCGCACAGGTTGGAGTTACTGTGTTGCAGTACCATCCTGGGTAGTTCTTGCAAAGTCAAGGGATTCAGACCCTATAGTGGTAATTTAAATGTTTATTTAATGTGAATGTTTATGAATGTTAAGTAACGTGCTTCGGCACCTAAATCTTATTTTTATTATACATGAATTACTTTGAAAAAAGAAGGAAGCAGTGTTCATGAATTTCTTTTTATTACTAATCAAACAGCTCTTATGTATTTTGTTTCCGAATGGAGAACATGTGGAAGTGAACAGTAAGAAGTTCCTCTTATTCTGTGTAGTGCGATACGGCATCATCTTCTCTTTTTATTGTATGATTGGAATCGTAATTTCACAGAAAACTAAAGTTTGAAATGACTTTCTTAGCTACCGGTAACTGAGTGCAAACCAATGGCGAAACATTTTAAATACTCATTTTTCTCCAAATCATTTTCAATCATACATTCTCCCAATAAAATGATTTTACATGTAAAGCAAAAACTTTTCTCTACTTTTTAACTATACATTATCCAAAAAATCACTATTACAAATTTATTCTCCCAAAAAATGAGGCTCAAACAAACCCTTAATATCACACTGACCAACTGTTTCAAAATTAAAGCATGGAGTATATGTGAGCTGATCTTATTGAATGTATTTTCTTATATCTATTGTAGGTTCCAGTATATGTTAGCTACTCAATTGGCATATTATACCACTGTAGGCATTATGGCCCTTATTACTGAGTATGGAACACTTGATAAAAATGATATCAGTCTCTGTAGAATGAGCATTCTTCGGTGTTTTGATTATATCTGCATTTTAAGATGTATTTAAATGCTTTTGTGGCAATATATTTCATCATATTGGCTATATGCTCTAACCATCATGTATAGTTCTGGCCTTTTCCTTAAATGTTTATGCACAGTACCTTAGTTGGATTCTCTGGAAGTTTTGATCCTCAGTCAGTTACACTTCTTTTCTTTTGTCTATGATTTCCATCTAGATCCATGTTTATTTCTAATTTGGCAAATTAATAAGGCAAAAATTAACCAATTTTCTTGACTACTCACTTGGGGGGTATTAAGTGGAGGCCTATGTTTGAAATACTTATTTATATACTACTTTACGTCCCTTACTAGCTTAAAGTGAAATAACCTAGTGGTTGATTGCATGCCAATTGCAATATGTGAACAGGACTTGGGAGCTGAGATAATATTTGACTTCTTGGTTCAATCATTTTTTCTGAAGCATATCGCTATGTGATGTTCCCCTTATTTTATTCTTATGAGCTGTCACGAGGACAGCTAATAGACAGCATGCTTAAATGACAAGAGTAGTTGAAGAGTTACATACTGAGTATACGTATAAGGGGCTTCTGCATTGTTGTTAGTTTCACTGTCTTAATTGTTAATAATGTGCTTTTCATTCTTGGATGGAAAAATGGTCTTTTGTAAAGAGTTTTATACAGTTCAGTGGTGAACTCCGGATTTGGACTTATATTTGCCTGAAGAGTTGGAGCTGAATTGTGAATCTTATATTGGATTAAGTGTGGTTTCATTAACGAGTACGATGATTTCCTGAGAAAGTCCATTTCAGTAGTAATTTAAGTTCTATAGACTTTGTGAGTTGATGCTTTCGAGCATCTCTTTTACTTGAGAGGGTGAATATTATTTCGTCTTTTTTCTCTTTTGTTTTGACCATATAATGAGTGTCCCTGACACTATCCCTGAGAGGATCTGTTTCTCTATTCTTTAAGTTATTACTAAACCTTCTCTTATCTTCCTGTAGTTTTACTTTACTTTATGAAGTAGTTTCCACCATATTAATGTTCTGAAGTGGCAGTTTTACAGGGTAGTGGTTGGCATACAATCACCAGTGGGAATTACAACCACAAGGACCGTATTAAGAAGATTTAATGATTTCTTGAAGCTGCATGCTGCAGTAAGTGTCCCAATCTTTTTTCGTTAACTCTGCATTTATGCAATATGGATAAATTGGTATGTTCATTAGAGTTGACTGAGCATGCATGTTTATTGTCTTATGAAAGTTTTCTCTTACAGCTTAAAAGAGCATTTCCACAGAAGAACCTTCCACCAGCCCCCTCAAAGGGGCTCTTGCGAATGAAAACTAGAGCAATGTTGGAGGAGGTAAAAAGATTATTTGACACTATACATATTGATGTTATTGTAGATTAAAGACCTTATTATACTTAGTTTCTGGTGTAATCTCTCTTAGAAAAGTTTTTTTCTGAACACGGATAAGGAAAATTCTATGTCTAACGCTTCTTTAGTTATACTAGATCTCACTGTGAGCTTGATTATGGCCATCGACAGTTGTGTTGATGTGCAATTTGATCCCTGTAGATTATTAACTTGAGTGGAACTTATGAAACTACAATTTGGCTTATTTTCTTTCTTTTGTCAATTGGTGAACTTTGCATTTCATCTGATGCATAGAGATTGCATACCTGTTAATCATAGTTCTGCTTCTCTGATTTTTATTGAGACTTATCAAAAAGCTTACAACTGTTGCAGAGACGGAATTCTTTGGAGGAATGGATGGCAAGATTGCTATCAGACATTGACTTATCAAGAAGTGCTGCAGTTGCATCCTTCCTTGAACTGGAAGCTTCTGCTAGATCATGTATATGTGTTAGCAATGCTCATGTTTGCTCTAGAAATCATTCCGTATTATGTAAATTGGTCATCTGACTTCAGTTAACACCTTGGGTCTCGAGTTCCTTTTATTGACATTCATTTTGTCCTGTTCTAAATCTCCTTGTTACGATTCTTTTTCAGCATTCCAAGATGATGGGCAGAACAGTCCAGATTCAAATATTACAGTGACTTCTGCGGTCCCATCACTTCAGTTTCATCCAAATTCGAGCTTGTCTGTGGTAGCTGGTTCACTGACATCAGATTATGGTAGTGATACTGCTTATGAGACATCTGAGATCGGAACTCCGAACCTTGGAAAGGATAATTCTGAAGTTGGGACAGAGGATCTATCACTGGATGATGACTTAACAAGTCCAATAGATAAGTTTGTTAAGTATGGCATGTCGAATATAGATGAGGGTTTGTCTATGGGACAAGCTATTTTAGAGCAACTTGAAGGTCTTCCGAAACATAAACTGTATGACAAAGAGATTCATAATAATGTGGTAAACAATACTAGAAATGGCGGTTCTTCCAAAATCTCTCATCGTACTGGGGATATGTTGGAACTTCTTTCAGATCCAGAGCATGGTACAGTAGGTCTTCATGCTCGAAAAGTCTCAAGTGAGAGTATTGGAAGTGACAGGAGTTCTCAGAGGGGCAGCGAAATGTCGAATATAGGAATTGCTAGTTCAAATGGATATGTGCCTGTTGACAATTACAGTGGGGCTGAGGCCTCGAGAAACAATGGAACTCTTGGAAATACAGATTTTCAGCTTCCGGATGATGTACAACTGGTGCTCCCAACTGATCAGCGCCAGAAAATGAACAGGGTAGTTATGTTAATGCAACGGAGGCTGGTAGCAGCTAAAACTGACATGGAGGATCTCATATCAAGGTTAAATCAAGAAATTGCCGTGAAAGACTATCTCGCTTCAAAGGTAGTGAAACACTAACTATTATCTTGGTGCTATTTCATTTCATAGTTGTTTCAAACTCATGCTCGGGACTATTGTTGAGAATTGATATATTTGTGGAGTGCATAAAGCTTAAAGTGAAGGAAAGCAAAGCAATTCATGTAAAGTATTTTATCTTAACCAATAAAAGAATTAGAAGTGAAGAAATGATGAGATAACTTTTAGCGTAGAATGTAAGAAAGTGTAGGAAACACAAATTGAAAATGCAGAAAATGTAGATGTATGGCATGGGAAAGGAAAATGTAATGGCGCTTTGCTCTTCCTTTGGTTGACAAATTAAATTATCTTCTTCTACAATGTGCTAAGGCAAACAAGTCAGTTCTAGGAGTGAGCTTTAACTATGATTCTGCTCCGGAAAGATGACCCACATGGGGGAAGATAGGCAGGCTTAGAGATTAGTTGGCTGTAGCCCTTGTTTGGCCCCCATTTCTTAAAACTCATTTTTTTTTTAAAAAAAAAAAAATCATTTTCAACCACAAATTTCATGGGACCCACAACTTTTATCAACTTTTCAATCACACATTCCATCTATTTTTATCAAAATCTACTAAAAAATCTGATTTTTATCAAAAATAAACAAGGGCTTAGTCTTGAGCTCAAACATTTCGTGGCTGGAAAAGGAAAACAAATTATAAGCACATAATTTGGGTTATATTTTGGGCATTAATTTCTTGGATTTCAGCCAAATAACAAGTAAATTTAGTTAAAAGTTTATGACTGTGTAAGTAAACTGATTCTGCTCATGGATTTTGTCCCATTTGGTATAAAGATTTACTTATCAAACTTGAAAAATGTTTAGTATCCAGCGGTAACCATTCTTAGAACATGTTTGGCAAAGCTGAAATTATAATTTAAACGGGTCAAACATATTAAATCTGGACCTGACTGTCCAGTCTGGCTTAAAGATTTGGGGACTGGCTATCAATATAAATATTGTTTTCAGTAATAATGTAAGCCCATTTATGGATTTGAAGAATACAATTTCCTTTACTTACGATGACACCTTTGCTGCCCAATGCCTGTATGATTCCGCATCATCTTATGGTTGCAGCTAAATATGAGGCTGGCCCTTTAACTATTTCTCCAGGTGAAGGATTTGGAGGTGGACCTTGAAACTACTAAACAAAAAAGTAAAGACAATCTAGAACAAGCTATCTTGATTGAAAGGGAAAGAGTTACCCAAATGCAATGGGATATGGAAGAACTTCGGAGGAGGTCAATAGAAATGGAATTGAAGAACTCTCAACAGGTTTTCTATATATGCTTTTATTCACATGTTATCTGGTGCACATCTTGTATCATTATAGTATTATTTCAGTTCGATTGATTTCAGATCAATGTGGAACTCCTTCCAGGGCCAAAATCTAGGTACAGTATCAACTAAAGCATCCATCAATCAAGAGAAAGATGCATTGCAGCAGGACTTGGATTCCACCAAACAACAGCTTGAAGAATTGTTGAAGCAACGTCAAGAACTGGAAGTGAAGTCAAAAGCTGATATCAAGGTTCTTGTAAAAGAAGTTAAATCTCTAAGAAGTTCTCATGTAGAATTGAAGCAGCTACTTAGTCAATCACTTGATGAAAAGTCCGGGGCTGAGGTATAATTTAGCTGCTATTTTAAAGCATGGAATTCTTCTTGTGGACTGTCTAACCATAATTCTGCAGAGTTGAAGATTTTTTAACTGCTGGAGTTGCAATATTCGTTCTGCTTCCTGAGCTTCTTGTATTGTTATTCACTTTTTTCTATCTTTCATTATAGTTCCTGTATCATCACCATAACTCCTGTTAATTGTGCCAACAATGTAAAAACTCTTTTGAGGGGAAAAGATAAAATTGACCCGAAAACCAAAGACTCATTATTCAACATATTAATTTATTAATTCTATTATATCAATGTGTATACATGGGTATTTCTTTATTTTTCTTGAATGGATTCATTGAAACATATGCATGAGTATGTCACTCGAGAAACTAATCGTGTTTTTTGAAACTTGAGCAAGTTCAGGAACTCCTTCAAAGAGAGAGAGAGAGAACTAAGCAAGCAACAACCTCTTGGAGGAAGCTGGTACACAAGTGCAAGATTCTTCACAATAAGCTACAGGAATGCCAGGTCAACGTAATACATAAAACAGAAGATAATCTAGTCGTGGATAATCCATTAGGGTCAAATGCTTTGGATGCTATAGCCGCATCTGACAATCATATTGGCCTTCTAATTGAGGAGGTACTCCTGGAGTCTTGCACTGTTAATTCTTCTATTATTTATGTTATTGCTATCTCAATATCTCACGCGTTGACCCGAACGTATCTTTTAGATTAAAATCCTCATATTTTCTGTGTATCATTAGAAAAATATGATTTGATATGTATTTGGTTAAGAGAATGGGAATTGTGAAGCTTGACATTATGACTCTTTGAAGCATTTGGCATAGAAGAAATGCCAACACTTCTGAAGGAAGGGCAAACAGTTGAACCGAAAGTTGCGCCTGTACCTCTATCGTGAACCTTATTATCTCCTTTGGTCACGAATGAGTTGATCTTTTATAGTTGAATTCAATATTTATTATTAAAAGGTGGGTTTGGATTTAAATTTCTCTTTTGGCAGCAGCCAAAGATAATAGTGGCGTGTTTAGTAAGGTGGAAGTTTAAAATTTTCTCAATTGTATTATCGAGTACATTCTAATACTCTTTACCAAACATGCACTAGGTGTCTATTTGAGGAAAGATCTCCTTTAACAACCATTTCATTAAAGAGATGGGAAATTGTAATTGAGAGCAAGTGGACTTGCTGATTATATTTCTGTAAATTATTCTCGAGGCATAAATTCAGCTGGATCTGTTTCTCTGCTTTGTTATGGAAGGAAAGTATAATATTTGTGCTGTATACTCTGTGAGATTCTTCAATTGATCTTGTCTCAGACCTTTTTATCCTCTAAAATACAAGTTCTTTTTTTCTCGTCTTTGTTCTCTTGATACCTCTCTCCAGCACAAGTTGCTTATCTTGCTCTGTAAAATTTTTAGGTGCAGCATTTAGCTGAGGATTCAGATTATTCATCTTCAACTGTTAATGGAGATACTAATCTGGATTATAACATGAGCGCAGTATACGAGGAGCTGAGGACGACGCTGATGACCTTCTTAGTCGACAATGGTTTATTGAGAAAACAGGTGAATTCCATTATTCTTTGCGCTCTTAAGTTGAAAAAATCGCATGAGAAAGGTGATTGCGAACCCCCTTTGGATGTAAATGTACAAAATGAAGTTTCAAATTGATAATATTGTAGTGAATTTTGTAAATCTAGCAGGTTTATATTTACTGTACCCTTAGTCACCATAAAATGAATGTGAAATGAATCTTTGTTGTAGAGAGTTGTATCTGGTGTTATTTTTTTCCTATCAGTTCACTGTCCCATGTATGCAATTCTTCAAATTGTTTTTCTGTTTTATGTTCTATAAAAAGAAACCAACATCTGATAGCATCCAATTTTTTCGATTCGACGGTTCGATCTATGATTTATAATTCAATCAAGATCTTATTAAGATATGCATATGCTTAACACTTCAATTTCATTCTCATTCATGGTATATTTGATTCTGATTGTCTTCTCGGCACTTCATTGCTGCCTATAATAATCAATCCTTATAATCTGGTCAAGACTTCTGAGTAATCATTTTTTCTTCATCGATCAAAATTAGTGGTGTTGTATCTCGAACACGTCTTGAATGGATATAATGAAATTTTCTTGAATAGAATAAAGAACATTGTATGTTGCTGTTGTCAATTGCCGAATTGCTTTTGATCAGATGCACTGTATTGAGTGCAACCTGAAAATTGAATTTATGTAGTCGATCTTAAATAGTGAAACTCGATCGTGTCAATATTTCCTTGGGGCCTAGGAGCATTATGAGTGCCACTCATTTTCATGTTTTCTACAAGATTTTTATTTTTATTTATTTATTTATTTTTGAGGACAGATGTTTATTTGAATTTAAACTTAAATAATAATATTTGAACTTGCTGAAAATTTCATCCACTTTTCCTTGAGAAGTTTTAATGTTTTATTAATATATCCAGGTATTTTCATATATTCTTTTTTTTTTCTTTTCAAATTCATCTTTATTCTTTAAACAATTTGTTAGAATAAAAGCTTCTCTCATTTCAATGAGAACGGTATCAATTATGATATGTAATTAAAAATTTAAATTAAACAAGATCTTATTTAGCTAAAAAAAAATCCAATTTAAGTCCTTCAAATGTTCTACGAATCAATCTTGGACCAATTTTCGGAAACAAGAAGCAGACAACGAAAAGAGAGAGCAACTATTCTGACGTGTGCATTTGTCAGTCTTGATCTATCGTCCTCAATGGACAGAATAAAAACTTTTCACACTCATTCGTATAACTTGTTGTAGACTTAAGAGATTAGATCACTTTCGAATAGCAAAATAATTTGAAAATTTCTTATGAGCACGAACTTATAGGATGTTTAATTATAGATGGTGGTAAATAAAAAGCAGTTTCCTTGCTTTCTTAAAATACTTTTCATCAATCGAACAAGATGACAAAAATGAATTCATGTAGTTCAACTTCAATAATAAAAAGCTAAGTTGGCTGTTGTCGAGAATGTTCACAAACATTGTGATTTAGACATTCTTGGTAGAACAAGGCGGACAGGTACATAGCTCAGTTTGCAATTCTCCGCAACATTTCCAGGGGAAAAAAAAAACAAAAATCCTGCTGTGTTAAAGCAACAGAACACGCAGATGATAAGATAAATACTATAATATTCAATAAATATGAAGCCAAGAAACTATGACCCAACAGCCAAACAAAGTGCAGATAATTGAACATATACATGAAATACACTGTATATTCATAAAACAAAGAACCATCTATTTACAGTAACAAGCTCCCAGTGCCAGACTTCAGTACCTGAAACAATACCTAAGATAAAGAGTCCTGGTTTTTTCCCAGCTTGAGAGAAGCTTCTTGATGATCTTTAGAAGGAATTACACTTAAGTTTACAAGCATTACATAACTGGACTTAGCTGTGATAGACACCTTATCTGAAAATATTTGTCACTTTTGGAGGACGCCACGCAGTGTTGCCAGCAGTCGAGCCATCTGCGTTTTGACCATTTTGGATGGCATGATTCTGTCCCTTTTTATTCTTTGATCTCCCAATTTTCCTCCCAACAAAAAGGCCAAACTTCATGGACGTAAATAGGCCCAGTGCGATCAATAGTGGCCTGACAGCCCAGTGAAAATCCTCGAGATGTTGATACTTCTTCACCATTCCAGGGCAAGTGTTGAACGATACTAGTTCCACTTCAGCTGGATCAGCCAAGAAGCTGCTGTTTTCATTGCTAAATGTTAATCTGCCTGGGAACTTGACAGCAAGGCAGCCGTTTGGCAGCACCTGACAAATTCTTCCAGTTGCCCACTCCCCAACTCTTTTTCGAGGCCAGTCAAATCGAGGGCTAAATACGTTTGATTTCAGCCTTATGAACTGCCCTACACAGTAAGGTTTTGCCATCTGGAACTCTGAGTAGCTGCCCTTCCAAAGAGTCTCCAGTCCTATAAATGCAACTGCGACCGTTCCATCACGGGTGATCGAATAAACGACTCCCACAGATGAATGCTTTCTGTCTTCTGTCTTCAGACGAACCCAATCTCCCGCAGCCAATCCAAATGTGACACGCTCTAATGTGGAGACATGAACTCTAATCGGATCGTGAATTCCATGTACCCTCACTAAAACAAATCCGTCCTGATCAGTATCACGTTCCAGACCAACTACAGTCCCCTCCGGGACATCCATGTTTTCAGGGTTGCAAGAACCCGGTGACTTTCTAGATCGCACCATGTCGCCCACTTGAAGGTGGTCCTTTGCAAGGAACCACTCAGTATAACCACTGCCACCTGGCTTCTCCCTAATCATTCTACTTCCAGGACCTGTCCAGCCTCCATCCTGGTAAACTGCGTTTTGTGAACTGCAAACATAGTAAAAGTAAGCTAAAAATAAATGCATTTGCCTCTTCAAGCCCAAAACCCTTCCAAAAGAATGCTAATATACTCCAGTATCAGGAACCTACAGCAGAAGAAGAGCAAATGTGGCCCTAAATAAGGAATTGCAATGGTACGCCTCGCGATTATACACATCGTTTCTAAATAACTTACATGCACTCTTTAATTTGGATAAATAAACAAATTCAGAGTAGATCATCATTTCCATAACATGCTAATCTCAATAAAACATCATCTCATACTTATTTGGAGTCAGCTACATGGATCCCTTCCTTCTACTCAGATCAATCAAGGACCAATCAAGGACAGAGAATCAAAAAAATTCATAACACCGCAAGGTAGGTAAAACGGCCTTGTCATTCGAACCCCCTGAGGCAGATGCAGCACATTGCCCAAGGGGAATGCCACTAGTATTTACACATGAAATCAAAAGATCCTTATTGAGAATCACAGTTAGTAAAATGTGCATGCTTTAAAAAGTTCTCATAGAAAAAGATTTACAAAAAATGTTCCCATACTGCATTTGAGTGCGCAAGTGCTTTAGATCCCCCTCTTCATAACTTCAGTAAAAAATAAAAATAAAATTTTATAAACAAAGCAAAAAATTAAATTGATACCTCTTAAATGCATGTAATATGTCTGCCATTATAGGTCGACTCCTGAAGTCGTACTCAAAACAACCAATAAGGACATTTTCGATAGCCGGAGGGAGGCCACTAGGAATGTGTGGCTTTTCTTGCTTCTTTACAACCAACTTGTACATTTCATCGACTGATTTACCACTCCAAGGAAGAATGCCAGTCAACATCTCCACAATGCTGCAACCAAATCCCCACGAATCAGTCTCGAATGATATTGGACCTCTTATTTCTGGTTCCCATTGTTCTGGAGCCATGTAGTTGGGAGTACCAAGTCTTCGAGTCATCTCTGTATTTGTTAATGAAACCCCAAGAAACACATAAGGAATTCCAATGTCCCCAAGGATTGCCCTGTCATTCTCGTTCAAAAGGAAATTAAAAGGTTTAAGGTTGAGAATAAGGATGTCTTTTGCATGCAGATCCATTATTCCTTGAGCCAGATCTGCTCCGTACCTGTAGAAAACCATAATTAAAGAATGTGTGCTTCTAATGCAACGACATCTTTTTACTAAAATGAAGTTCACAAAATATAAGATGAGCCAAAATCACCTCAAAACATCACTCAGTGGCAATTTCCCCCCTTTGTATCGAGCCATTTTATCACCAATCGAGCCCTCATAAAATTTCATAACAATGCAAATCTAGAAGAAACAAACATGGAGCAGTTATCACATCTTTTTCCCTTAATTGAGATATTTGGTAATCTAATAAAATTTTCGACATTAAAAACAAAAGTTCGAACAGAGAACCCACTTTCTTACTAATAATGGAAAGTCCAGGCAGCCAACATATGTTTTCTAACCCTCGACACTTGGAAAGAAAATTATTCAACTTATTCAAGACATCTCCAATGTTATCTTCTTTTATGGGATGTAACATCTTAACAGCCACTTCATGATACTCCTCGTAGTCTTCAGTCGTGCTATGATGAGTAGCCAACCATACATCACCGAAAGGCCCTCTTCCAATTCTGTGCCTCAATTTAATAGTTGCTGGGTCAATCCATGGGTTGATCTGGTTAGACGATGCAATGATAGTACTGCTGCCACCAGATTCACCTTCAACAAGCTCGAAGTCAAATAATGACGTTGGTTGATTTGAAACAACTTGTCCAGCCATTTTCCCTAAATGTTTCCAGAATGTAATCCTTTAAATGCAAATTGCTTAAAGAAGTCACCAACAATAGAGTAAAACGAAATGTTCTTCTGGAGAACCACGCAGCAAATTATTACAAAAATGAGGATATCAATAAATTGCTAGATAATCCTATTTCCTATAGGGGCAGTTGACAATTGAACCCGATTTTGACCATTATTTTCATATGGGAACAAGTTTATACCTTGAATTCAATCAAATATTAGATGGCAAAAATTTCCAAGTTCGTTTGAAAATTGCATGAATTTGACAATCACAAGTACCATTAAAGATTACCAAAAAAATAAAAAATAAGTAAAATCTGCTAATGGAGAGCTCTATTCTGATCCAACTTCCAATTGGTTATATATGGAGACCACGGGGTGCCAGCCCCATAATTAAAGAAAGCACATACTTCCCTCTTACAAGAGTGTTAGAACTTAACCATGTCTTTAGAAAAATATGGTTTCACCAAACAACTATAAAAATTCTTATTCTGCCCCACCCCCTTACATCTTTCTCGAATAATGGTGCACCCTGGCTGCAAAACGTGGATTCTCTACTGTAAAAATTGAATCAAACACTGATTCATTATGTAGTATCTTCCTTAATAAAGCTTATTTAAAGAAATATCGCATACTTCCGTTTCTTTCAAAAATGACTATTTGTCCCTACGTGAGAGGTGTTCCAGAAATGTGTGCGATCAAGTAAATAGGTGCATGGAAAGTAAGGTACTATAATATGAAGCATAATCATTACATATAGCTATTTATCAAAATCCCAACCCGCCCACTCACCCAAAAAAAAAGACAAAAAGGCTTTGCCTCGAGAAACGTTTCATTTTCTTTCTCTTCCAGTTTAAGAAAAATTAAAATTTTAACAATTTGCCCACTAATCCATCAAATTCAAGCTTAAGGACATGTGATTAATAACAAAAAATAATATGAGAATTTTTTAATTTACAACTATATTACTCATAATCAGATAAAATAATATAAGGATCATAAGCAATTTTTTCTTACCATCGGGATTCAACTTATTAAAACTGCGAACTCCAAGTGAACTTTCAAAATTATGATTTCTTCAAATTCAGGCTAAGAAAATGTGAAAAACCCAAGTCCCAGCAATGTTTATTATTCTCTTCTTTTCAGAAAACTAGATTTTTAAATAAATAAAAAGAATGAAAACCCATTATTTCATTTTATAGACCCATCTTCTCCACTAATTCCCTCATAAACAGTAATTAACATCATTAAAAGACTCAAGAAACCAAAAAGGAAAGCTGTTAAAGTAAACTACGTAGCTAACCAAAAAAGTAAGCACAGTACTAGAAACTTACCGACAGCCTCGTACACACAAAGAGAGAGTGATAACTGAAAGATTGTTAACCAAAAAAATAAACAAGTAATTTCGACTAATTAAGATTTTGAGAGAGAACAGGAAGAACTATAGATCATTTCAAGAAATTTGTGGAAGATGAGAGAGAAAGAGGGGCGAAGTAAGGAGTCATCTCAAATTTTGACGGTGAAGCAGTACCGCACGCATTCGTACGCTATGGCGTTACTGTGAAAGTTTGCGTCATTCAATTTTCCATTTGCCCATATTTTATGATTTATCCTTCAATTTTATTTTTTTTTTTGTTTTTTCCCTCTTTCTTTTGGATATTGTGACCAAATAAATTTTTACATTTTCAGTACAATGTATTTGTATTTTTATGGAATAATTACAGTAGCGATACCAAATCTTTCGTTTAGTACGAGACTTTGTTCAAATCTCCTTTGTGCTACCGACGGTATCAAAACTTTCAGAAATTAGCATCTGGAGTCCAAATGAATAATTTCTGTTAATTTAACCGTTAGTTGGCTATAATAGTAAACTTTGACCAATCTTTAAAATGGTAAAATAGTTACTTTATAATTTAATATAAAATACAGTAAAAACTATATTTAAAAAAAAAAGATAAAAAGATAAAAAGGCTTTCTCTCCTTCTTCTCTCCTTGACCCATCCCGTTCCCATCCCCATCACAAACGCCTGCACCATCAGTCGCCTACACGCCAGCGCCACTATCATCTCCTCTCCCTCCATTTACACCTTGATTCTGATTTCTCTGAAATGTGGGAATCTCACCAGGTTAAAGTTTCATGCCTATTGCGCCATAATTGATGATGGAATGGCTGCTTTTGCCTGAAATTGTAATAGTTTGCTCAATTTTTCATGTGGATTTTACTGTTCGAGGCCAAAAGCATGAATGTCTTGCTCAATAATTGCGAATTTCTTGAAAAATTATCGGTGAAGCAATTGTTTGGTGTTAGTGACGGTGTTGGGGCCGAGTCAATCGGACTGAGAAAGGCTGCTGGAGCTCTGAAAGTTATTTGTTTGAAAGATCTTCACAATGGTCATTGTTTCGGGCCTTCGATTATTGGGTCCAATAATTTGAGGAGTTTGAAGTTGTTCAGATGTTCCACTAATTGGGACTGTTTGTTTGTAGTGATAGCACATCAGATTACTGGGCTCGTGGAGCTTCATCTTGAGAAGCTTCAAGAGTTGGTTGTGTGTGCATGCAAAGTTGTCCAGTGTCGGACCATGGCATGGAAGCATTGGTTGGTGGGTGCCCCAATTTGGTGAAAGTGAAGTTCAAGAACGGTAGGGGGTGCCTTCTGAGGGAGCCGATTGGTTGAGGGCAAGTAAAGGTTCTCTTGTGAATTTGGATGCCACGGAGCTAGAAGTACGGGATGCGAGTAAAGGTTATTTTGATCACCTTTACTTGATCAAAATTAGCGTAGCTTGTCATAGTTGCAAATATTTATTTGCTTTAGATCTTTATTAAATTCAGTAATAGGTTAAGTATAAAAACAAGAAAATAATCATATAATTGATCTTATTTATATAAATAGATTTTTTGTTTGTTGAATTAATAAATCAATGAAGTTGCTTGTTGATTCTAATTTTGTATAGTTTGTGCGTATGTCTTGGAAATACACTTCTGCAGGTCACAATACCTAGTTAAACTAATCCGTTGGTATACTGTCTACATCAATGTATGGCCTATTAATTTAACACTTTCTCATTTGTTTCTTTTTTTAATATTTTAACTATGAATTTCTTTTTATTACTAATAATCAACAACTACGAGTAATAATGAAAGGCAATAAAAATATCATCCTTTCATTTCACATTCAAAGAATAAGTTATTGATTGCATTGTTGTCGAATTATGTTAATCATCAATATGGTGCTTTTAATATTTCGAACTGAGCATGTTTGGGAACGTTTATAAATAATTTAAATTATATATTGTTCACGAAAATATGTTCGCTTTGTAAATCATCGCAAGTTGCACAATTCGTTAATAAGTAGTAAAATGAATTTTGAGTCCAAGTATCATTCCCACGAGAATTGATTAGTTCTAATTCTAATTACCTTGACCTTAACCGAAATAATAAAAATTGAGAATATTTGTCTTGATAAAATTATAACTAAATTAATGATAAATATGCAAGTATGATATTTTTTAACTAACTAAATGCAAATGATGCTAAATATAATTTGGAGTGTTCTCTAATATGTGATGAATGTATTAGGATCACGAATCCCCGTATAATAATCTTTTTAAACCTAGTTTTACACTTTGACACACGGTTGGAATAATGAAGAATCAATGCTCCTAAATTATTTAACAATTTCTTTCGAGTAAAGTTAAACATATTCAAATATGTGACCCAACTATATATCTATGATGGATGTGAATATATAAAAATGTATGAATGAATTTATGAACACTTAAAGATTCACATAAAGTATAGCGGTATATTCTGTCCCCTATCGAACCCTATGATTATTCATATATATCGAACATATTTCCCTTTTTTCGAATGCATGAAATAAGT
>CAIGRB010099888.1:151170-175744 GCA_903798255.1 Fraxinus quadrangulata
GGGGGACAAAATTTTAGCCTCTATTGTAAAAGAAGAGAAATAAGATAATAAATTATAAGAGAGACGAGATAATATAAAAGAAACTTTTTGTTCTTCACATTGGAATGATCCATAATCCCACATATTTATAGGTTTCATAATGCATATAGGTTACAAGATTTTAATAGGAGGAGATATGGAATTGAACCTTGTAACCTATGAATTTGACATAATAGTCAAAGTATGAAATGAAATTGTGATTATGCCATTTCATGTAAGGTTTGAATTCTATGGATGATATTGACATCCACACTATTACAATTTTGTAATACTCTCGAATATTTATTTTACAAAGAATGTGTCTCGTTAAAACTTTAATAGAAAATCTCGATGGAAATTATAGTGAAAGAAAAGGAGTATATTATTTTTGTTATATGCAATGTAGAGCTGTCTCATTAAAAATTTAGGGGGACGTTGGTTAAGGGAAAAAAAATGCAACGTCACTTGAGACCTTTGAATCGATGCATTTCAATATTGGGCACAACTCCTCAAATGTTGCAGTAGATATACCTTTGTAAATAGATATATCTAATTAACATTTGAAAGGATCTATTGAACGTCAATTTCACCATTCTTGTCAAGATCACGTGTTAAAAAGGATTTCGGTAAAATATGTTTAGTTTTTTCGCTTTTAACGATTCTTTACTTTAATTGAGCTCTGCATGTAGCATTATCTTCGTACATCATTGTTGGAATTCCTTTGATGGATGTTAGGACTCACGTCTCTTGAATATATATTTTATCATTATTCTCAACTATACACATTTTCAAGAGGGCCAGGCTATTGGTACCGGGGGTGGGCCCCCTATTGTGAGGGGGCCGGTAGGGGGGTTGTCATCCCCCCCCCCCCGGGTAAAAATAGGTTAATTGTTTTCAAGAGTCACGACTCGCAATGAGGGTCTACTTTGTAGATTGTCATAAAGTGAATATAACATGTTTGGGACCGCTTTATGTGGATCGGGTAAAATATTTTACACCATCATAACCAATTAATTCTAGTTTAGATTTATTAGAATGAACTAAGGACATATCAATTGTTCCATGGAGATAATGAAATACATGTTCTACTCAATATTTTGAAAACCGATAGGGTATCGATTCGGAAAAGACAAAACTCAAGGATCAAAAGGTCAAACCAATTATCAAAAATAGATAAATAAATTTATATGTCAACAAAATTGACGAATCTCACGACGACTTTCGAAAAATAAATAAATAAATAAGTAGATAAATAAAACATAGAGGAGCACTAAAGATGTATATAATGGTGGACCAAAAAAGGATATGGGTTGTGGCTCTCCGCCTTTCATGGTCTTAAGCCGCGAGTCATTATTTTAATGGGTAAGTAAACTCGATACTTGGCCAACCGGTTTATGGCTGGACATTCCGGTTAAACTGACTGGTTCATTTTGATTTTCATAACATTGGTTTTACTCGATTTCAATTTCATCATGTAGGAGTCGAAGTCTATCTTGATAACAAATATACAGAGAATGTTATATCTAATTGTGTACTGTTAGCAAGATACAATAGTGCACGTATTAACTGAGAAATGGTACATCAGATCAAGAAGTTCTTTGTTATCCTGTAAAGGCCTAAATCATTTTTCACATCAAATGAGCGAACAATCGTGGAGGTACACTTGAGTATCCATACAAAATAGTTTTAAGGATATTTTCTGTATAAGTTGACTGATGAACAAAAATTTCATAAACTATATGCTCGATCTACAGGCCCAAGCAAAAATTCGTTTTTCCAAAATCTTTCATCGCGAGTTCTTCAAATGATCAACTACTTTGGGAAGCTCTTCAGGAGTTCTACTAAAGTTTAAAGCATCAACGTATACAGCAACAATACAAATCTTCTTGTGATTTCATTGTAAAAACAAATATTAAATGAGGCCATTATACTGCATACCTCCATATTGTTTTAATTCGTACAATGGTTTTTGAATTTTGATCAAATACACTTTTCAAGAATTTGAATTATAAGCTTCGGCATTTTAAATCCTTTAAGGGATTTTCATATGGATATCATTATCGAGCATTCCGTATAAATAGGTTGTGACCATATCCATGAGACTCATATCTAGTTTTTCATGTATCACTAAACTAACTAGATATTGAAATGTAATTGCGTCCATTACACAAGAATATGTCTCTTCATAGTCAATGACAAGCCATCGTTAAAATTCGTGTGCTACAAGTCGTGCTTTATATCTCACGATTTCATTTTCTCATTCTGTTTTCGCACAGATATTCATTTGTACCCTACTAGTATCCTTTCGGGTGTTTGGGCGATAGGTAAAAAACTTTATGTTCTCTACCAATCTTGGTTCAACTTCCTCAATTTCATTCACAATAATGAGCGCTACATTATATGCAAAATTATTGTCGATGATTGTTTCTTCTCGATTCCACCTTTTCTGTCTAGAGACATAACTTATCGAGATTTCTTCATTTTTATTGACTTCACACACCTTGATCTCTTCTGGGGTTTTCTGATTAGTTTTATTAATGAACTTTTTAATAGTATTAGCCTCATCAACAAGATCATCTCGACTATTTACTCCTTATTTTCTTTCGGAGATTTTTTTTTTTAATCTTTGGAAGCGAAGTCTACCACGCTTCAAACGTGTTTTAGATTCATTAGCCACAGATTGTCTTATGAGGACAAGGACATCAATCCAAATTAGAGCATCACAGCTGGAAGGAATATGTGATTTTGTTACTCTCTTGGGTAAGTAACTACATTTGGCAATTTGATTGGATGTACTTTGCAAATGAACTATCATTTACAGGACTTGATATTATATTAACATTAATTTTCATGATGATGTTCGAAAAGTAACTTCTGTTTATATGTACCGTGTGCATCGTTGCATTATCTGCTAAAGAAACATCTTCATCATTGATCTTGGACTTAATCTAAGGATGGGAAATGTCCATTTACTTCATTAACAAAAGGAAAACATAGTTCTATATCTAATATCAACGGATGCTCAAATATAATCACTTAGTAATCATTTTTATAAAATCCTACTCGAAAAATTCGATGTAACAATTCAAGTTAGTCTGTAATGACCATATCTTTAGTTAAATAGTTTATAAACATGCACCTTAAGGATGGATTATAGCATAATATGAAAACTGGTGGTATGTGACTGTATAAAACTGGTAGTCGATAACTCGTCTGTAACATTCAAATAATCAATTATTTCAGAGTAACAAGAATAATCATTTCTAAGCAGTAAACAAATATGAATATTTACCATAATGTCTATCAATGAAATAAACAAGTGCTGCATCTCCAAAGAAGGAAAAAAAAAAAAACTCAAATAAAATGATTCAATACTACATGTCAATATCAACCCACATGGAGCATCTCAACTCGCATTGTCACCTATTTATAAAAATTGTGCAAGTGTTTGAGTGGCAGTGTTGAAGATAAAAATTTAAATGGATACATTTGTTCTATCTCTAGCAGGGTTGGGTTTAGGGGCGAACGCGGGGGTTGCATGGGGGCACACTCCCCAACTTTAGGGTCAATTTTTTTGTCCAAATTTTCGAAGTCATTATGGGATATCAAATGAAGTTGAAATATTGTATTCTTAATATCATTTCGAAGTGCTCACAATCTAATTTTCTACGTTGTTAGTGGCGCACGAAACGATCAACCGTGGCAAATGTTACGACTTGTCAAAGTAAGTCATTCCAATTTAATATTTCGAGAATTTCGATAACAACTTTAAAAATTCTCCAACGATCGTATACTAGCCAATTCCAAAAATCGCATATGTCATCTCGAAATCGTTTTGAGAACTACATCATAGGTATATCTAATGGTCCAAACAGATATTGAAAATAGTTAAAGATACATCAAACATGAGTCTTAAAAAGAGACTTATAACTCGTATTTTCTTTTAAAAAATTCAGTTATTATTATTTTTACGATACAAATTTCTCAATATAATTTACATCATTTTATTAGAAAATTTTACATGGGATATGACATGAAAAATTTTCAAACTTTATATTCGAAAAAGTCATACCCCATGTAAATTTTCGGATGTAAAATAACATAGGGTATGATTTTTTTTATGTAAATTTTCGAATGTAAAATTTCTCGCAATTTTTTTGCTAGTTTGATTACGCCCCAAACTCGAAATGTCTGCGTCTGCCCTGGCAGGATTAAACAATGTATAAATCAGTAAATGTTAAATAAAGTGAAGCAAATATTTTAGAAGGGTAACAATTTTCTTCGCAAATGCAAGGGGAAAGTCATTTTCTAGTATGTGAAGATCACGATGACATAACAAACTAAGCTTTGTTCCTGATAAATTTAGAGTTGCTTCTCTGTTGTTAAGATACCGTACCTGAAAGTTGAGATGCTATACAAATCTATTAATGAAGCTCAAAGACTCAAAAATGAAACCTAAATATGATCAGCATTCCAACCAAAGAAAAACACAGAAAAACAAAATATTCTGGTTGAAGGCATATTTCCATTTTATATTGCATCATAAAATCCACATTCCCGAAGATTGAGAACGAGGGAGAAAAATTCTATATTACAAATTTCATTGTCAACCAGACCTCGAAACTGACAGGAAGTAAAACAGCACTGTTGCGCATAAGTTTATAAGAACAATTCACAGGATTTGTTGCACCTGCGATAAAAGGTTACAACGAGAATGCGATAGTTGGAAAATTGTATCTTCTTACAAGTCAATCATAAAGTCCCTCCTGCTCCCAGACATCCACAAGAAAATCCACCATTTCCTGTTTAAACCCTTAAAAAAGTCAACATAACACAAGATAAACTCGAAGTAACTCGCTAGCGGAGTATACTTACGGCTAGAGGGATGGACTGGGCAAAAGGCTTGGTGGTCCCAAGCAAACTCTCGTAAGTTGCATTCCAACTGCAAAAACCACCCGATCACAAACAATGGATAAGACTTGGGTTAAAAAGAAAATGCAACCTGACACCTGGGAACACTTTTTGAAAAATGCAGGCCATGAAAAGCTGTTGAAACTTCAACATTAATTAAATATTAAAAATAACACAATCAGTCGTATTCAAATTTTAACTTGACATAATGCTATCTTTAAAAAAATTGTAACTCTCTCACTTGTTAATTATTTAAGCAGAGAGTTAAAGTTTGCAATAAAGTTAACACTTAGAAGTTTCCGAGCAACATAGCATAGGATGATAGCGCATGGATACTGATTTACTGAAGCGATACTTTTCCAAGGTAGACACTCCCAAAGGCCGAAACACACTAACGTGCCAAAGAAGGAAGCAAATATCTATAGAAGAAACTATAAAAATGTTTTGATACCATGCAACGTTTTCACTTTTGCCCCAATTGTGGTCCAAAATGACCTCTAGTGACACTAAAACCATAAAAGTTGCTTACCGTAATTTGGGTTCTTGAGTTTGAACTCGCTTTTGAGATCCCTTATTTCCAATCCACTGGTTTCTTGTTTGATTCCAAAGAAGAAGACCTGCAACAAATAAGTTAACCAAATAATACAAGGAGAAAGGCCAAATGTGAAATTGACCAAAACTAGTTGGCATAGTAAAAACCAGGGGAAAGAGGAACCACGTTCGGAATAATAACAATAAATTCCAAGTCATGAATTGAAAATTTTCAATTTTTTTTCCCTAGGTTCCTATTCATAAGAAAATCAAACTTAGACTGTGTTATCAAACAATTTATATTTATTCACCAATGATGGACATCCGAGAAAAGTAAAAAATAAAACTTCGCTAAATTAACAAAAACCATGTCTGACTAAGGCTCTCTGATAACTCTATAAAATTATAGATGACGACTGTTGTGATGTACAAAATCCAAAGCTTGCAAAACTAATTTTCTGTGTTCAAGTACCCAAAAAAATAAAAAAGCAATGTCTTGAGATCATAAGATAGAAGACGCAAGTACTTGCCATGATTTACAAAATCAGAATGGTTGCTTGTGCTGCCAGCGTTGCTGTGAGTATCAAGAGTCTGATTTGAAGTGCTGGTCGATGAGATACTTCTGTGGGATGGAAATGCACTGTTGTCCATTTCACCTGAACTGATGCTCCAAAAACCCTCTGTTAAACTACGTTTCTTCACACGTTGACCTCGAATTTTCAGACCCTTGGACGGTTCATCCACAGAAATTACAAGGGGTGGCTTGGTACAACATCCAAGACAACCTCTGCTCTGTTACGAATCAGGTTAATCACCATACAAATGATTAGCGTTTAGACAAAATCTATCAACATATTATTAATTACATTGTACGAAAGAAAAGCAGATTGCACTACAGAGTACACCTGATTTATAGTCTGCTCAAGAGATTTTAAGTTTTCCTTCTAATTACCTCAACACCATTATTAGCTTGCATTCCAGTAAAAATGAATGAAGGTAAACAAATTTTAATATACCATAGTAATCTCTTTCAATTAAATCAAGTCTTCTATTTAATCTATGCAGAGCTAGGCAGAAGAATAAGTAGTACAAAGATGTTAAAGATATTTTGTGGTGAGGAGACTTGGAGCCATAACATATGGTTCAAAGTTAGTTTTTAGATACCAATATTGAGTTTGCTACTAGCAAAATAGTATTCAAAATACATAAACATGCATATTGACAAGACACTAATAGTGAAGCAGTATCCCGAGCAATCAATGGCAAGAAATTTTAGTTATAGGCTTATAGCAGGAAAAATTAGGATTCTTGATAAGAGATAGTGGCTTGTTACATTTTATTAATTGCTCAAATTCTAGAGAAAAAGAAAAAAGATAAAGCAATATAAGAGAACTCAAGGAACTTCTTCTCTAATTACTTAAAAATAAACTGAATAGGTTGACAGCTCAGGGAAACATATAATCTACCCTCACTTTAAAGACAGAGTAATTGGATCAATATGATCACGTAAGGCCTTTAAGAGTTTTGTATTCCACTTCAAACATGAGCACTAGAACCAGAAGAACTAGATCACATAACACATTTTAGGATACACCATCACATCACATTTTACACTACGAAAATAATTCGATGAGGCTCGAGGAATTAACTTGGATTTTCAGTCCCAAGTCCATAATCTTATTAGAGAGGAGGGGGAGGTACGGGAGAGAGAGAGAGAGTTAACACAGAAATATGTATATACACACCTCAAATTAAAATACAACGAATTAAAAAACACACAGATAACTCATCTTCCCTCATTGACCATTAGCACAAAAGGCACAGGAAAACCCCAACATACGGATATAGCAGACAGAGCACTCAAATTTCTGCAACTACTTTAAAAGAAGTCAAGTGAGTAAAAAAATTCTAAACTCATTATGACCTCTTACACTGAAAAGAGTTCTGCATTTATCCTTCAACTTTTCCATCATCAACCGAATAAGAGCTACAAAATACTTTCCGAAGCATTGGAATGAAGAGCACATAGACGTGCCTCCAAAACAGGCCTCCATTTTTATTGCTAAACACCATTTATTATACATACCTGTCGGTTTTTTATATGTTTAATTTTCCTTTTTTGACAAGTTTCTTTTGGTACCATTGCTAAACCATACAATTAGACGGGGAATATTAGTACCACTCCAACAAATTATCATAACAGGCAAAGCATAATTAATAAAGCAAGAGAGAATTAAAAACTTGCTTACACACATTACAAATACTTGCTTAAAGTAGAAGCAAAAGTAAGATTCCAATTCTCAAAAAAAGAACAAAGCTAAAGTACACAAACAAATTATTAATTAAAAAATGGGTTGCCCATAAACCCAAGGCAAAGAACCAGTTCACCATTAAATTAAAAAACTTTTATTCGTAAAGTAGTCTCGCATCAAACAAGAATATATCTCTTTTACAATTTTATATTATATTCCGTTTTCTAACCTTTCACACACAGCAAAGGTGAGGAATTGAAGTTAGTTACTTTCTAACAATTTACTCACTTCCCATAAAGAAAAAGGAAAATAGTGCAATGAAAAACTAACTAAACAAACAAACAATTCCCAAACTTTTTGCCCAATTGCCCAATCACTAAATTGGGAGTTGCTTATGAAATATAAATATATCAAGTTATACCTTGTGCTTCTCCAGTTGTACAAAATGAACACTCAATTAAGAAATCCACAAACAGTAACACACGAGCGCTAGAGAGAGAGAGAGAGAGAGAGAGAGAAGGGAAATACTGACCCCATTGCATGCAAGTAAATGAGAAATCCAAGAGAGAACTGGTCTACACCACCAATGCATTAAATGATCATACTAATGTGGTTACCTAAACTCAGAAAAATCAACCTTTCAAACCCAGATCTCAATATCCCCAAAAAGTAAGAGAGACCTCACCAATCTGCATATCAACACAAAATTTACCAAATGAATCAAAAAAAGGAAATCAAAAACTCTGACTGCGAAACTGATTAACCTTCTGAATCCTGATTAGATCAATTTATGATCAACTGTT
The DNA here is from genome assembly GCA_903798255.1 of Fraxinus quadrangulata. Taxonomy (NCBI): domain Eukaryota; kingdom Viridiplantae; phylum Streptophyta; class Magnoliopsida; order Lamiales; family Oleaceae; genus Fraxinus; species Fraxinus quadrangulata. The sequence goes on from CAIGRB010099888.1 coordinate 159,686, forward strand.
CATGGTATGGCTTGATTCTTGAATAAATTGCATAATGTGTGAGAGCAAGTGGTAGAAAGCTTTATGAGCTAAGTGGGTAATGGACGGTATGGGTTCCAATTGACACATGTATTTGACGAAATTACATGAATACCCTTGTGTATTGACTGACAAGTTAACGGATTTTTGTCATTACTGTCATTTCACAAAAAGTTTTTTTTTTTTTTTTTTTTGCATTGTCCTTCGGCGCTGAGGATAAAGTGAAGAGAGGAATAAGGATTACAATCATGCTTACACCACGTTTGCAGTTTGTCCGGTAGCAAATTGTTATTTGACCATTTTAGAAAAAAAAAAATCCTCCAACAAGTTTTTTAAACCAAAGCGAATTGAATTATCAAAAATTGTAAATTTAACTAACGTAACTTCAGCAATGAACATATTTTATCATATTCATCATGGATAGGAGGTCATTTCTATTATATAGATAGAGTATGTTAAAATTTCTAAATATTACATTTGAGGTAGCAAGATTAACACAGTGTGTATGTTACAATCATTGTAAGAAAATTATAAATGCTGAAATTTGTCAAAAAAAAAAAATTCACACACGTCGAAAAATTACATAAATGTAATCTTTCAAAAAATTATAATACAATTTTCAATAAAATAATATTGCACGTACATACGTAAAATTACACTTTAATTTTATTTTAGCCGAGTAACTAAATTCAATTTCGTCGCTTGGATAGATGAAAATCAATTATGTGACAATCAATGATGACATTGTACATCATTTATTTCTATTAAAATTGTATTTATTACATACATTTAAATAATGGTTCATATACATATGAGGTGTTAAAAAATATGATTTTTTTTTTTTTTGCTTATTTAGTTAAAAAAATAATGACTCAATCATATCTTAGTACGTCATGTGTATGGAAACCATGTTGAAAATTGGTTTAAGACATGAGAAAAATTGGTTAAGAATCGAAAACCAAGCATTGAAAAATATGACTTAATGTCAACCTCGGCCAAAACGTAACCTTTTTATTTATTATTTGTCGCTTCAAAATGGGGGTTCGCCCCCGAAAGAATGGGGATCGACCTGCCCAATCAAGTCGGGGAGATCGAGGGGGCAACGCCCCTCGTGGGGACTCGAAGGCAACACACCCGAAAGAGAATTTTGATTTTCGTGTATTACTAGTGTGTCAAAATTAATTTCGGAAGAATGAAAAATTGGTTCAAAATTGGAAGGAAAAATATGAAAAATTGGATGACACAGTCGCTCGAGCGTACAGCGAGCGACAAGCTCACTGAAAGTTTTGGCTCGCACTACTTAATCCACAACCCTTCAACATTTATAAATAGGACCTAGAGAGGTTCCAATTTTCACACTAATGATATGCAATCATATAGCATTCATTTTATCTCATTTCTCAACAAAATTCTTGCATTTTTGTTGCATATTGGAGTTCGTAAATCAAGTTCTGGTTCGCCGTTTCTTGTGTATTGTAGTGCTATTCACACAAGAAGATAGTCGTTGTATTTTGGAAGTTGATTGTCATAAGTCGTAGGCACCGTTGCGGTGCAAATTCGATTTAAGGACAAAGTATTAAACACATGCCTCGACTTTGATATTATTGTTGCTATACTGCACATTTTTTATAATTTATTTGGAGTCCATTTTCTATTGTTACTCTGCCGAAATTTCTACAAAATTTTAAAGGTAATTTGAAGAATTTTCCGACATTGTTTGGCACTCTATACACGAAATTTTTCAACAAACCATTATGTAAATCATCATGTATCTGTAGCACAATCAATATGATAATCATCAATTTTTAACTATCAAGTCATCAATCTTTGTCATTGGAATTTGAAGAAATTATATTAATTGGAGTAAAATTAATGTTTAGTTAATCAATTAAAATTAAGTTAAAGTATAGTTATCTGATTGAAATCACAATGACATGTAGTTTATCCAATTGATTAAAATTGTAGTAAGCTATCTAATTGATACTAGAGTAAAGTACAATTACTCATGTACCAATTAGACTGGAATTGCTCAAAATTGATCGATCAATAATTAGTTTTAACAATGATTTTTTGATAAATCACATTTTTTCAATTATGTATTTCATCAAAATTTATTAAAATTTGATTTTAATCTGCTTTGAACAAGAACATTACCAGTACCTCCAAATTGGTGCTTCTTTCAGGAGTTTGATCCCCAACCATCACATACATACACGAGAATTGGCCACAATCTATGGGTTGCATTGCATGTAAGCCACGTGTGTTCGCCCCCCGCACCCCCACCCCCCGCCGTTAATCGTATTAGCTTAACAACTAATCACGTACATTTTCACTATACTCCCCCAAATGTCTCACATTTTCATGCTTTTATTCCCTTTCTTGTGTTAAAGTAAGACAGTTTCAAGATATGATGTACCGACAATTAATATAAATATGATAATTAATTTTGGTTTGCTCATCGTCACTTTACTCGGTCATTCATAAATCAGTTAATTACTTTCGAGTTTCAATTTTTCGTCCATCAATAAGACCCTCCCCTGTTCCTCTCACACCCCTCCGCCCCACGCCACCACTCTGGCGGCTGAGTGCTGACCACAAGACATCATGCTGTCACCTACGCCGGTATCGCTCCTTTGTGCTCTTCTTCTATGTTTACCTCTCGCCATAGTCTTCACTTTGACCACTCCTACCAACCCATCCTCCTCCACCACCACCACTGTCCCAATTAGTGGCGGCACCACTTCTCCCTTCCTCACTACCACTAATGTCACTTTCACTAAGAACTTGACTACAAGAAATCCATTACCCAGGTTCCCAATAAAAACCAAAACCCCACAAAAACCCCAAATCAATACCACCACCACCAAAGCGACCACCATTTCACCACCACCAGGACCACCATCTGGGCAACCACCCTTGCATGTAAATAATAATGAAAGCCATGAAGATGATGATTATTCACTGTTCCAACTGGCTTCCCGGGTCAACCCGAACCCGAAGAAGCCAATCAAGAAAATAGCATTTATGTTCTTGACTAACACTCCTCTTCCCTTTGCACCTCTCTGGCAACTCTTCTTCAACAACACCCCTAAGAATCTGTACAACGTTTACGTGCACGCAGACCCAAGTTTCAACTACACGCCATTGTTCAGCGGCGTTTTCCGCCACCGAGTTATTCAATCTATGCCCACGCGCCGCCACTCCCCAACACTCATCTCAGCTACCCGTCGGCTCCTCGCCCACGCGCTTCTCCATGACAAGTCAAATTACATGTTTGCCCTGCTTTCTCCAGCTTGCATTCCCTTACATTCCTTCAATTTCACGTATAGAACTTTAATTAAGTCAAGGAAGAGCTTTATCGAAATTCTCAAAAACGAGCCCGGCGCATACGATAGATGGGCCGCGCGTGGGGAAACTGTTATGATTCCTGAATTGGGGTTTGAGGATTTCCGAATTGGGTCCCAATTTTGGGTAATAAAGCGTAAGCACGCCAGGATATCTGTGAGTGACCGGAGGTTGTGGTCGAAGTTCAAGCTACCTTGCCTAAAGGCCGCCACGTGTTACCCTGAAGAGCATTATTTCCCTACGCTGCTGAACATGGTGGACTCGCGGGGTATTATTCCCTGCACCCTGACGCACGTTGACTGGAAAGGCAGCAATGGGGGCCACCCTCGGATGTACAAGCCTAACGAAGTGGGCCCAGAGTTGATTATGGCACTCCGCAAGCACACGCCTAGATACGGTGATGATAAATCCAACGGCTCAAATTCGTCGCTGATAAAAAGGCATGATCCATTCTTGTTTGCTCGGAAATTCGCTCCCGGTTCAGCTCTGCCGTTGATGAGAATAGCGAATGACGTCATTTTCGAAGATTGAGATTTGAGATACTGTTTTCGTAATTTTTGTTAATCTTGTAAGTAATTATAGATTTATACTTTTATATATGCAAAAGACGGGACAAACCCGTACTTTTGCATTCTGCTCTCCATGCTTCAGGTTTTGCCATCATTGGAAAAAAAAACTTTTTCTTTTTATTTAAATGAAAAAAGGGTAATAATTACATTGGAAATAGTTGAAGTGGATTCAGATATAAATAAATATATAATGAAGTCGGGAAATTGGCACATTTGTCCATCTTGCTTATTTGGTCCAAACCTTTCAATTTGGCATAGATGATCCTAAATCCTTTGCATTCTTTGAGCAATTGATCCTCATCCAAAAGGCTGTGTGTGTGGAATGCATTTTCTTTTGAGGATGAATTGCATATTTAGCCTAAATTTTGACAAAAGTAAAGATCGTGGCCCTAATCAATTTTTTGTTCGTATTTGATGGGTTAAAACTTAAAAGTAAGTAAAAGAATGATTATATAACCTCTTCAACTAGGGTTGGACATGGTCTGGTCCGATTCGGTTTTTTTAGAACCGAACCGAACTCGAATTTTCAGATATTTAGTAAATGAAACCGTTTGGTCTAAATTTAATAATGGAATTATTCGGGTTCGGTTCCATTCGATTCAGTTTGATTTGGTTCTATTCGGTTTCGAGGTTCCATACAATAATTAATTTTTTTTTATATTACAACAACGTTCATTAATTCGACTATGACATGTTCAATCTTGACTCTTATAAAATAATGTAGTTCAATTTCGTGATATCTTTTGCACCACTTTTTGTTGAATTCTTTATAGATTTCATTGTTAAAATTACAAAAAGAGGAAGATGGTTAATTCATAATAATAGAACGGTAGAAATGGCACTACGGTAGAATAAGAGATTTTGATAAAACTTATGTCAATTTGATTAAGTTGGGCTTGAATGAAAATTAGAAATAATAAAATCATAATTTGAGTTTGGACTAAATTAATTAGTTATCAAATTTATTTAAGAAAAATAAAATAATTTGAATTATTTAAGATAAAAAAATTAAAAAATTAGGAAGATTTGATTCTTATTTGATTTTTCGGTTCTTGGTCTAGAACCGAACCGAACCGAACCGAACACATCGTTCTCGATTCAAATACCCATTTGAGTATTTAATTTAAGAGAAACCACTCGATTCGATTCGATTCGGGATCAGTTCTGTCTAATTCAATTCGAGAGTTTTGTCCAATCCTATCTTTAACCAAAAGCCACTGCCACTCTAATTCTCATCCCAAATAAAGCCATTTCCGTTTAAATTTAGTCGTTGCAGCCGCCACCACTACTCTAAACACCATCCATGCCGAACTCCGCCCGTTCCCAAATTCAGGGGGATTTCTCCCCACGTCATCGATCAATTGGCGAATCAGGGAGAGAAAAATCACAATTGTAAAGCTTTGGAGATTACGTTTTTACTTACTTTTTCTCTGTGTCTATGGGTCGTTTCTTATTTTTATGTGTCCAACATTTGAGTTGTTGGAGGAAATTAAAATAAAATTCAATATTCTAATTTCGTGCCATCAAATGAAAATTGTATCCCATTTTGGGCAAATCTTCTCCGTTAATTAGCCTTTATTTGAAAGTTATTTTTTTTCATGCTCATTCACAATCACTCATTCTCCCATATAAAATAAAAATAAAAAAATTATGTTTTTCCATAATTCTTCCATTTTTAAAAAGTCACTTTCACATGGCCACTTTGTTTCAATTTCTGGAGGAGTTTGGTGGAGTTATGTGGGGGAGGGAAGATGTACTCTAGGCTCTAGCCAATATTTTATTGGTATAATTGCATAGGGGTAAAAAATATTTTATTGAGTAGCAGACTTTATCCTAACATTTCATTTATGTCACCACGGTACCAAATCTTACAAAATGTCACGGCTGAAGTCCAAATAGATTATTTCTATTAGTTTAACTGTTAGTTGACTAAATAATTGATTTTTGATTGATTTTAAGTTGAAATGATAATTTTACATTTTTTATAATAAAATAACCAAAATCAGATAATTAAAATTAAAAACCCTTTTCCCCTTCTTCCTCTCCACCCACAATTTGTAAATCTGGGAAATCAACTGAAGAGAAGTTTTTGTGATTAATCGAGAAATTTGTAGGCGGAAGTCAAAGTTTCGGCGAATTGCCAGCGGGAAATCTCTCAAAAAAAGGTGATAAGTGGTTTCTAGTTTCTTCTCTTTCACTAGTATCTTCAAAAGAGTAATGAAAGATTATGTCGAGTTCACACAATTGAATTGTCGAAGACTTTTGAATAGAGTAATTGCTTCATCTAATAAACCTGCTCTTGCATAAGTTTTAGTTGCACCGGCAAATACTGAATCCCGACACTCGAAGGAATCTTCTTTCATTCTATAAATTACTTCTTCCATCTCAGCCACTCGTCCTCACCTTTCTAGGATGTCAATCATGGCAGCATATGCAGGACCGTTATGGCGATAATTCGGGTATCTATTTTTTGCTTCACCAAAGATCCCCAAAGCCTTTAGCAGGTTTTTCTGCTTTCGTAGTTGTGAGGGGGAGGAAAAATGTGGAAATGAGTTTTTTAATTTTATTATTTGATTAATTTTATTATTTAAAAAATATAAAATTACCATTTTAACATTTTTAAATCAGTCAAAATTGATGGTCAAAGTCAATTATTTGGTAAACTAACAGTCAACCTAACAGAAACCATCCATTTAAACTTCAATTGCGACATTTTGAAAGATTTGATATCGTGGGTGACACATTTTGTAAGATTTGGTACCATCGTTGACACAAATGAAAGGTTTGGCAAAGTCTGTTACTTAATGAAAGATTTAGTATCGCTACTACAATTATCCATATTTTATTTTCTTAGGTTTCTTTCTGTTTCATTCATGTAATAGTGTGGGGGATAAATTTGACCTTATCAGTCGATGTTTAGTATAAATCCTTTTAAAAGTGATTTTTTTCTCAAATTTATTTCTAATCACATATTTTATCAATAAAATAATTTTACACGTGAACTAATAGAACTAATAATTTTATCATACACTTTAACCAAACATTCTTAAAAAAAAAGTCACTTTTCACTCAATCTAATTTTAAAAAATATACATCGAACATGCTCTTATGATAATATAAAAGCACATAAAAGTGAAGTGATCCGTTACACTAACGCTGCACGCACGCCTTTAACGGAGAAATTGAACGCCAGTTGACGAAAAGGACTAAATTAACAATTCATGGTAGAAATGCGGACATTGCTGTAAAATTGAAATAATAATTCCTGATTCTGCATGAGTCCAGAGTAGGGATCATTTGTGCAAATAAGTCATTTTATAAAATGTTTATAAACAACCCGATTACTTTTTATCCACAAACTTCGAAAAATACACAATTATTATCTACTTATCCATCACTTAATTCTATTTATTTATAATTTAAAGCATTTATAGACAATTTTCAAATATGCTTTAAATGGGACACGTGACATGGGACTCGAACGGTTAACTTGGACTGAAATACAAAAAAATGAAATTTGCGACGACAGATATAGACTGTTGATATTTGATATTTAACATTTGTTTGGTGCTCATTAAATTATAATTCATTTTTCTCTCATTTCTTATTAATCACATATTCTCCAATAAATAATAGTACACGTAAACCAAAAACTTTCATTTCATTTTTAACCATATTCTTCAAAAAATTACTATTTTAAAATCTAATTCTCATTATAACAAGAGAATAATGGGGGCCTTAGACGTTAAAATTCAAAAATAGGTCATTTTCCCAGTGATTTTAACCCGTTCGTATAGTTAGTGGAGTCATAAATTAAATAAATTACAAAATAAAGAGCATCTTGCTGAATGAAAAAAATTTAAAATTAATTGAATATGTTGATTACTCCTTTTCTGTTAATAAAACAACGAAAATCAATTTCATATCTGTTTCCGTAGATCTTGTGTATTAAATTTTATAAAGTTCAACGTCATATCCTTGGTTAGATTGCCAGCATAAAAAAATATAAGTGATGAGGTCTCACTTAATGTACACCTCAAAGGGAAAAAAATAAAGAAATCCACAATTGGACCCTTATGTTTGGATTTGATAATTTGATGAAAATTGTTTGGTGGAAGAATTGAACATTTCAATGATTATTATGTCACATGTGACGACAATATTTTGGCTTATCCAAATTCATTAGCATTGAATTTTGCATTCAGAATTAGTGATTTGTTTAAGAATATCAATCTAGAAATCAAATTATTTGTTTGAGATTTAAACGATTTGAACTTTTCTCATTTAGATTTCAATGTACATGTTACTTACCACCATTGATCAGTGATCACTATAAATATCTTACTGTCTTCCATTTGCCACGAATGTTATCTCTTTTGAAAATAATTATTGAATTGTTGAATAAAAATAAAAAGATTATGAATAATAGCAGCAAAAGTCCCAAATTTTTGAAATATTAGTAGACTTTCCCCACCAGCCAGTAATTGTAATAGACTGTGAGGAAGAAGACATCGGTGGATGGGTGTGTTTTTTTTTTTAGCTTATTTCTTATTTAATTATTTAATATGATAAATAGAAAGTTACTCTTTTGTCCATTTTTAAAATATTAAAAATGTGGTCAAAGTTAAATTTTTTATCAACGATAGAATTATGGACGGAAACCATCCAAAAATGTTAGGGGTGACGACTGCAACAAATCGAAAGTTTGAGGAAAGTTTGTTAATATTTAAAAAGTTTGGGGCTTTTGCTGAAATTGTCCCAAAATATTATTTAGGTGATCAAAATGGAAAAAAATTATAAAATAAATGGAAAATTGGAGCAAATAATCTCAAACGTTTCCTCATCTTGAATAACTGGTCCAATTAGTTTTGTGCGTGAGATGTAATTGCTCTTATTTTGTCTTTATCTAAACGGGGAAAATTGGGACAAGAACACAAGTAATAATTGGTATCGAATGCAAAATCTATATACCTTTTCAACTCGTTGTGTTACTGTCGCTGACGTTTTATTAAAGTTAAAATACTCTCATGAAAAGTCAAGTTAAGTTGAACAACTCTCTTATAGAATAAAATAAAAATAAATTAAAATAGTGTTGTTGTGCAATCATCTAATTTTTTATTTATTAGATTATTGTTATTATTATTATTATTTATTTATTTTTTGCCTCTTTATCTGCTAGTAATAGTTTTAGTTTGAGCTTAAGTTGGGCTTGCATTTCTTTTTTGGGTTTCCAAATAAGAATTTTATTTGCTTATTACTTCTTGTGAAACCGTAGCGTAGGCGAAACCTGGCAGCCGTAAGCAAATAGGGAAAGCAGTTAAATTCAATTTTATTCAGCCATGAGGAACTAACCCATTTTTGGATTTCGGTCTTCTTTTCTCTTTTGAGTCAGGTTTGAAGAGTTCTGTTATAAATTGGATGCTCGTGTCTCTTGCTCGGGAAAAATTTACTTCCTGCGACTAATTTTACTCGCGAAAAATTGGATGACTATGATTCTTCCATCTCTGTTCGACTTATGATTTATTTTTCGAAAGGTGCGATGAGTGCATCCATAATTGGAGAACATGCATAATATCATTGTCATTGAAGCACGCAACAAAGAGGAAAAAGAAGTTATATGATTTTTAATTTCATTGACAACCAGCATTATTTACTTTACGTTACAAATTTTGAACTTTCAGCCGATATTATTTTCTTTTTGGTGCAATGTTGTAGCCTTTTTTACATTTCTCGCGCATTTGTATTAAGTCAAATTTAGCTAGAATTGCAATAGCAAAATGAATTTAGCTTGAATGAGTTCAATTTCAGAATTTTAGCTATTGTAGATTAACATAATACAAAAAGTCAAAATCAAGAACTTACAATAATTGTAACTCTCAGTTATCTCAATCAATATAGAAAATTTGGGAATTATGCAACAATTCAATTAAAATTCTAAATTAAGATTTTCGAGAAATTACATCCACTGTGACATGATTAACACAATGCAATTCACAATCATTGTAATTTATTAAATGTTGCGTTTACAAAATTCCACAATAAACAATTTATATACAATATAATTTGTTGCATCTTCATTCAAAAGCCCATCTATATTGTGATTTTGAAGTTTCGTCTCTATTAATCTCAATATGGTGATGTCAATCCTTGATAACAAGAACACACGAGCACGTGACTAAGAGGGAGAATGACCTTAATCAGAGAAAAGGGATCAGTGCACTAGCAGAGAAATAGAGAAGTTCGCATTCCCTACCTACACGAGAGGGCAAATATAGTTTCCTCTAAGGAAAATAATGAATTAACTCTAAAATGGGAATAAATAATGAGTTTCAACACTTTTCATACAATTTATTTTGGTCTCTTTTACGATATATATGGAATTTTATGAAGAGAAAAAAAATGATATCTCATTTCACAGTATAACTAATTAGAATTTGTGAAAAATGGGTTTGAATGGCTCTATGTTTCAGACAAATGTAGAGAAATATAGTAGACAATATTCTCAAGTAGAAACATGTCATGAGTTGTAAGTTATATAGAATGTTGTAGAGACAACCATTTTTAAGACCTTTCACTTTAATATCTAGGAATTTTTTTTCGGAAGACTAGTGATCTCCATTGTCTATTTTATCGAGTAAACATATAAGTAAGGGCCAAGGAGCTTATATGTAAACAACTAATTCAAGAATGAAGTTGTGAGAACAAAGTTCGGAGCTCTTGAGTAGACATGGTCAAATAGAGAGCAAAGATTAGAAATTAATGACGTGTTTAATATAATTGAATGATTGTGTTAGGTATTTAATGTAATTGGCAAATCTGTGAACAAAAAAGACTAAAGTTGATATGTTTTAAAAAGTTAAGGAGTAGTGTGCAATTAGTGAAAGTTATAATATTTTAGATCTAGGGTTTAAGAATGAGAATGAAGAAAAATGACTCGAATTTTTCTCTAAACTATCGCCAAGGTTCAAGAATGGGAAAGAAGTTACATGACTTGAAATTTCATTGACAACCAGCATTATTTACTTTACATTACAAATTTTGAACATTCAACCAATATTATTTTCCTTTTGGTGCAATGTCGTAGCTTTTTTACACTTCTCGTGCATTTGTATTAAGTCAAATTTAGCCCATGTTTGAAACCCATTTCTTTTTTTCATTCTATTTCTCATTCTTCATATCAACCACACATTCTATCAATAAAATAATATTACACATAAACCCAAAAATTCTACTTACTTTTTAATCACACAATTTTCAATCAATCACTATTCCAAAACAAATTTTTTACCCAAAATGGGTGTCAAACAGAAGGTTAGTTAGAATTGCAAAAGCAAAATGAATTTAGCTTGTATGATCTCAATTTCAGAATTTAGCTATTGTAGATTAACATAACACGAAAAGTCAAAATCCAGAACTTGTAGTAATTGTAACTCTCAGTTATCAATATAGAAATTGTGGGAATTATGTAACAATTCAATTAAAATTTCTAAATTAAGATTTTCAAGAAATTACATCCAATGAGACATGATTAACACAATGCAATTCACAAACATTGTAATTTATTAAATGTTGGGTTTACAAAATTCCACCATACAAAATTATATCATTCGTTGCATCTTCCTTCAAAAGCCCATTTATATTGTGATTTTGAAGTTTCATCCCTATATGGGGATGTCAATCCTTGATAAGAAAAACACACGAGCACGTGACTAAGAGGGAGAAGGGCCCTAAACAAAGAAAATGAAGGAGTGCACTTGCAAGGAAATAGATAAGTTCGCCTTCCCCACATACAAGAGGGGGAAAATAATGAAATTAACACTAAAATGGGAATAAATAATGAGTTTCAACACTTTTTCTTACAATTTATTTTGGTCTCTTTTATGATATATATGGAATTTTGTCAAGAAAAAAGATATCTCATTTCACAGTATAACTATTTAGAATTTGTGAAGAATGTGTTTGAATGGCTCTAGTATGTTTCAGACAAATGTATAGACATATAGTAGACGATATTCTTAAGTAGAAAAATATCGTGAGTTGTAAGTTATGTACAATGTTGTAGAGACGACCATTTTTAAGACCTTTCACTTTAATAGCTAGGATTTTTTTTTTTGCGGAAGACTCTAGTGAGCCTCTCTCCATTATAGAATAAAGTGATCTCCATTGTCTATTTTATCGAGTAGACATATAAGTAAGGGCCAAGGGGCTCATATGTAAACAACTAATTCAAGAATGAAGTTGTGAGAACAAAGTTCAGAGCTCTCGAGTAGATATGGTCAAATACTCTATTAGTCGTAGCAGATGTGGTCAAATACTCTATTAGTCAAAGCAAAGATTATAAATTAACGGCGTGTTTAATATAATTGATTGATTGTTACAATTTAATTGTAGACTAAACTTTCAAATATGTATGTGACTGTGTGAATCCCCACTAAGAAATTGAGAGAGAGAGAGAGAAGAGAGAGGAGATGAAACTGATGAAGAGGAGAAATATATATTCTTGAAATTTGAAAAACTCCCATTCCTACATGTCACAGTAAAATTCACATCAAATTTGTATAACCAACTATTCATAGATTTTTCATAGATCAAAGAGTGCTATTACCTCCATTTGTTGTTTAGAGATGGAGTTCTTGTTGTAAATTTGTTGTTCAAAATCATATAAGTGGAGGAAGAATAAATTAAGAAAAAGAAGAAAAAATGTGCCCTAAGATGGTCTATGCGACAGCATAAGTCATTTAAGGCTTGCGGTCGCATAGCAATTTGTAGGAAAACTTCGGGTAGCAAATGTTATAACTATGCTGTCTCATAGTTATAACTTATGCGGTCGCATAGTTGAAACATGTTACCGTAAGCTGGGTTTTTTTTTTCTAATTTTCTGGTGGTTTATTGATGGAATATTGCACATCTTGCTTTGAAATTGGAACCACTTCGTATGGGATGATTGAAATCTAAAAATATTTGTTGTGCTCATCCCAAAATTGGTGATCTTCATTAAAGGCTTTTAATTCTAAAAAATATTTGCTAATTAAATCCTTAAAAGCATTGTCGAGGAAACAAATATCGTTTGATGATAATAATATATTCTTCGTGTTCAAGCATTTGTTGGATTTTATATTCATCATCTCCTTCCTTTGTTTTCTCCATTGTTGTAGTTTTTTATAACAATCTCAAACGATAGTCGTTATACTACTGCGATGGAGTCAAAATGATGAATCAATACTTGGTACGTTTGGACAGATTTGATTGTGCCAACTTCGCAAAATGGCAGGAAAAACTCAAATTCCTACTTACGACTTTAAATATCTTCTACATGCTTGATCCAAAATTGGAGTCAATTCTCGATACAACAGACAAAGACACTAATGAAGTTCGTACATAAAGAAAGAAATAGGAAAAGGGCAAATTAATATGTCGCGGCCACATTCTAAATGCGCCATCGGATTGATTATACAATTTTTACATGAACACCACTTCAGCAAAAGAGATCGGTATGCACTTGAAAGTAAATATAAGGCTAATGAGGAAGGTACGAAGAAGTTTTTAATTTCTAAATATTTTGATTTCAAGTTTTTGAATAATATTCCCTATTAAGTGCATGAATTGCAACTAATTATCAACAAATTGAAAGCGGTGAAGATCGAACTTCTCAAATTCTTTCAAGTGGGAACAATCATTGCTAAATTTTCGGGATCTTGAAAAGGATATAGAAAGAAAATTCTTCACAATTTTAAAGACTTTTCCTTAGTAGATATTCAAAAACATCTTCGTATAGAGAAAGAATCAAGGGAAAAAAGATGAGACTGAAAATTCTTATAATAGCTCTTCGAAAGTCAATGTTGTGGAGAATGTGGACAACTCCAACAAGTATAAAAAGAAAGAAAAACCTCTTGATTTCAAAAATGATTGAGGGAAGTTTAAAAACAAATCCAAGGAACCTTGCTATGTTTGTGGAAAATTGAGACATTATGCAAAAGATTGTATACATATGAAACAACCAAAGAAGGAAGGACAATTAAATTCCATTGATGAGATTATCACTGCGGTAAACAAAATCAATGCAATTGGAGGCAAAGTTCTGGGCTGATGGTATGATACATGTGTTATTACTCATGTTTGTTATGATAAGTATTTTTTCAAAATTTATCATGAGATTGAAGATGGTCAAAAAATCTACATGAAAAATGAAGGAAGATCAAAAGTGATCGACAAAGTTAATGTGGAAATCATCTTTAATTCGGAAAAGAAGATCATTTTGACAAATATTCTTCATGCTTTTTAACACATTCTCTAGAAAATTACTATTTCAAAATTCACTTTTCACGAAAATCTCTTTATAATGGTTGTGGCGTTCCAAAAATTAAAAGAAGAAAATAATTTTAAGGACCAAATTGTAAGAAAGTCAATGAGTTGGGAACAGAGGTGAAACTTTCTCTTATTTCCGAACCCCTATTGAACGCTCTCGTAATTATCATAATCTTATAAGGACACAACTGTCAATTTTGTCTTTAAAATGCCTTCACATCCCATAAACAGAACCCTATCGCTCTTTTCCTAACACATTTTTCTCTGCAGAACCTCCGGACCTTAATTCAAACTCCTTCATAATTTGTAAGCGAACAGAAATCCTTATGTATACGTATTTTGTATTGATTTATTTACATGTAATTAAGCGAAGATCTGATTTCTTCAGTTTGAAGAAGAGAGAAATTGTACTGATCTGTTGTTTTATGGTGCTATGTTGCAGTAAGAGTTGCAGGAAGATGGGAGACACCAAGGAGAACGATGCATACGAGGAGGAGCTTCTCGACTACGAGGAAGAAGACGAAAAAGCCCTTGATTCCGTCAACGCTAAAGTCAACGGCGAGTCCGCCAAGAAGTAAGCTGACAATAAATTTTGCTTCAGAGTTGATATTATGGATTCGAAAGTTTTGGTTTTCCCGTGATAAATTTTCCACTTAAAATCCCTCTTCGTCTAAGCCTTATTAGTTGATTAAAACCTCTATTTCTTTCTTGGTAATTTCTGCTTTCATTCAAATTAGCTTCTTTAGTCTATTACATAGATCCGTGTTAAATAATAAATATTTTCTCGGTGTTTGTGCTTTCTTACGATTAGCGAATTCAATTTATTATGTATAGCTTCTTTAGTCTATTACATAGATCCGTGTTAAATAATAAATATTTTCTCGGTGTGTGTGCTTACTTACTATTAGCGAATTCAATTTATTATGTAAATCTGTGTTTCGTTTTATAGTAAGTTTGCTCGAAAGTCCCTTTTCTGTGCATTTGGGATACATAAACTGTTTCATTTATATATTATTTGGATATAGTAGATTTAAGCTTTATAACTGAAAATAGTGAACCGAATTCCTTTTGGTGGTTCTGATAGTCTAGAAGAATTATTTTATTTTGTTTGTCATAAAGATTTCATAAAGATAATGTTAGATATTCTAGAATGTTGAAATACTGAAGTCCAGGGGATGAACTTCATTTTATGCATTGAAGAGAGCTTCACAAGTTTCTGTAGGATCTGAAGTAGTCATTTTAACTGTCTAATCAATGGATAACTGCTTCTCAATTTGGGTTTTTTTAAATTTATTATTATTTTTTCTGCAGTAGAAATCTTATATGTTTTTTTAGAGAAGTTAACTTTTATACCTGCAGTATTTTTTTGGACTAAACATGGCATGCATCAGTATCCAATTTGTAATAATAACCTGAGTGTCAATTCCTTATTTTAATTGCAGGGGTTATGTAGGCATTCACAGTTCAGGATTCAGAGACTTTCTCTTAAAGCCAGAGCTTCTACGCGCTATTGTGGATTCAGGATTTGAACATCCATCAGAAGGCAAGATACTTCTTCTGGTTGTTTATTTTAAGAAATTGTGTTAATTTCTTACTCAGGCACTTCATTCTGTGTATGGTGTACTGGATGGAATAATTTTTCAACTCATGTCAGATGTCATTTGTAACTATTTGAAGGTTGTAGATGAAGTGTTTGTTAAAAGAATTCAAAGGGTGTTGTTATCCTATGTTAACTTTGATTTTTGTTTCTTGGACTTGGGTTGCATTTATGTGATTGGTAGCTTGAAGTTTGTCATTTCTGCAAGTTAAGAAATTGTTTCTC
>CAIGRB010099888.1:176216-192082 GCA_903798255.1 Fraxinus quadrangulata
ACTTCTACCTTGGAGAAGTTGAATGGTAAAACCTTTTTAATTGAAACTGTGGCTTGGTCGGACCAAATTTCTTTGATTCTTCATCAGTTCAACACGAAAGCATACCTCAAGCTATTTTGGGAATGGATGTCATCTGTCAAGCAAAATCTGGAATGGGAAAAACTGCTGTTTTTGTTCTCTCGACATTGCAGCAGATTGAACCTGTTGCTGGTCAAGTTGCTGCACTTGTTCTATGTCACACAAGGGAATTAGCTTACCAGGCATGTATTCTAGCTAAGAACAGCTTAATTTTTTTTGTATCTGTTTACAGCCTGAATTGTAGTGCCTCTCCATGTATGCTTTCGTGCATTCATTAAATTGTAAAATGATGCACTTTTTCATATTCTTGAATTTTTTATCGACATATGGATTGATATTTGTTGGCAGATCACTTATTTATTGTTTATTCATTTGCAGATTTGTCACGAATTTGAGCGTTTCAGCACATATTTGCCAGACATCAAAGTTGCTGTTTTCTATGGCGGTGTCAACATAAAAATCCACAAAGATTTATTGAAGAACGAATGTCCTCACATTGTTGTTGGAACACCTGGAAGGATACTCGCTCTAGCAAGAGACGAGGACCTTTCCTTGAGAAATGTGAGACATTTTATACTGGATGAATGTGACAAGATGCTCGAATCTCTTGGTATGCCACCTTAGTAGTATTAAGTCTTGTTTCATCCTGAACACCTGTATCCTTCTCTCTGAACATAAAAAATAGTTCCCATTTTGCTCATTAGCTGTTTTTTGTCCTCCCAGATATGAGAAGAGATGTGCAGGAGATCTTCAGGATGACCCCTCATGACAAGCAAGTTATGATGTTCTCAGCTACACTCAGCAAGGAGATTCGACCTGTTTGCAAGAAGTTCATGCAAGATGTAATGTCCTGTGGCCATTCCTACTTGAATTTTAGAAGTCTTCCAGTTTTCCGATATCCCACATTCTGCTGACAGTACTTAATCAAGAATGCAGTGATTGAAGCACTATATTCTTGCAATGTCGTGTTTATCTAGCCTACTGACACAAAGTGACGTCTGAATGAAAAGGTCCAGTGGAGAGTACATAGGATTGACTAGGTCTAAAGGTGGTGTGCATCAGTTTTACTGCGAGTAGCAATTTTACTTCTTAAGGCTTTTTTTACTTTTAATTTTTAATTTTTTGTTTTTTGGTGGAAAGAAGATAAAAGAGGAGAATGTTGGTGGTGTAAACCTACGTGTTCTGTAGTAGTTTTGTCGTGTAATGGCGGCAACACTAGTTGGTCTGGATAGTGGATAATTTGGAAGGAGACGAATCACATGGAGTGGAACCCTCGATTCGGTGGATGTTCTTCCGTCATTCATTTACTGGATACCATTAGCTTCGGATGGACTCCTAATATGCTTTCCTGTGACATTTCTTATTTACAGCCTATGGAAATTTATGTGGACGATGAAGCCAAGTTGACCCTTCATGGTCTTGTACAGGTTTGTTTTTGGAGATGTAGAATCCCTATTTGGTCCTTTAAGTTCTGTTTTACCTTACTTGATAACTTTGCTGGCAGCACTACATCAAATTGAGTGAGCTGGAGAAGAACCGGAAGCTGAATGATTTGCTCGACGCCTTGGACTTCAATCAAGTTGTCATATTTGTCAAGAGTGTAAATAGAGCTGCTGAGCTGAACAAATTGCTTGTGGAGTGTAATTTTCCATCTATTTGCATCCACTCTGGCATGTCCCAGGAAGAAAGGTTTGTATCACTTTGAAAGACATAATTCATATGTGGAAGAACATGGGGTAGTTTTTGAGTTAGTTCTTTTAATAAATATTTTCAACTGAGTGATGATATAAATCATTTTGAATCCACTTAAATTGTATCAATGATAACATGATCAAGACTTAATGAATGTTATACAAGTCACTGGAGGTGCATATATTCTTGGAAGCTGTTTGAACACATTTTCACAAAAAAGGTCCCGTTTTCATTTTTTTTTTTGGCTTACATTGAGGAATATATGTCGAGAAAACGCCATTATTTTTTGGTATTAAGTCATTGCATGAAAATGTCACCATTTGTTTTGTTTCAGTTACTATGTTCAAACATGGTTGATATCTTGTCATGATAAGAGGTTAGACTAGTTGAATTCGAGTGTCAATTAAGGAATGGAAATTCATACTCTTGATGGTTTGAATTTGCAGATTGACTCGCTACAAAGGTTTCAAGGAGGGGCATAAAAGGATTCTTGTGGCTACTGATTTGGTTGGCAGAGGAATTGACATAGAACGTGTCAACATTGTCATTAATTATGACATGCCTGATTCTGCAGATACTTATCTGCACCGGGTATATTCTTTTCTATTTCTCTCTGTTTCAATGGTGTTCTATGTAAATATGAGAAAATGGGTGAATATTTTGCTTGGTCTTTCATTTGACAGGTGGGTAGAGCTGGAAGGTTTGGCACCAAAGGGCTTGCCATCACATTTGTCTCTTCTGCATCTGATTCTGATGTTCTCAATCAGGTTTTTATTATGATATTTTGTTCCATCACGAATCCATTTATGCTGGGTTCATTGTATGAAATCTGCCTGGATCTTGTTGCAGGTCCAGGAGAGGTTTGAGGTGGATATTAAAGAGCTTCCTGAGCAGATTGATACATCTACATACAGTAAGCTCTTTTGCCTTTATAATTTTATTTTTGTATATCTTATCTAGGAACTTCCAGTATCTGCGCATTAATGGCTGCCCTTTAATACTGATAAATTGGTGGAAAACATCAATAAGTTGTGCATTGGCCAATCTACCTGTTTCTTGGATTGTCTATTCTTTTCAAATGGCGAGGCAAGGGGTTGGAGGGGGTAGTTGGGCCCAGTGAAGACTAATAATGGAGAAGAGGGGATAAGCATATATTGGGATTTTATCTAAGAAAGAGACTTGTAACATTATTTTGAAAAAGAAGGCCTCATTTCATTTTCACTTTCCTACTTGGTTCATTCTCAACAGTAACCTCTTCTTGGTTGGATGCTTGATTATTTGCTATATTTTTTGGATAGAACAATAAGTTCGAGTCCTTCCTCCAACATCTCCGTTGTTTAAAAATTGTAAAGACAACTGATTCAGTAAAATTTTACTTTTCTGTCCCAGATTGGATGTCTAAGCAACTGTTTGGGAGATATTTTTTTTAAGTGAAAAATGATTATTTAGGAGAACGTGTGGTTAAAAATGAGGGAAAAGTTACAAGCCACATGGTTGATTGAAAATGATTTTGGGGAAAATTGATTTTCAAAAAATCTCTCCCTAAAAAGCGCATAAGTTTATATTTTATTATTATACCCATCTCTTGAAATTTGACTTACTGGGGTTCAGTCATTTTTTAGATTTCCGTTTTGGATATGAATTTGCAGGACTCTTATAGATTAGATGTCTTTCCTCTCCAATCCACATGATACTTGTACGAATGTTACCTGTTATGGCCATCAGATATGGATCTGTTGGGTCTAAATCCACACGTAAAGCTTGACCAATTTTCGTTGCTGTTTTGTTAGCGTGGTTACTGTTACTATTACTGACATATGCTTGTGGGTTACAAATCAACTGTTGCTTGATGGATTTCTAATGAAACTTGTTTTGTAGATGCGCTCACAATCTGTATCCTTTCTTTGTGTAGCATCTAATTCTTTATAAGTATAATAACAGTTCTTTCACTAACCTTTTAATTTGATGCAGTGCCATCGTAATTCTGTTGGTGCGTTCTTGGCAACATGCACCAGTCCTTGTGTGAAAGATGGGAAGAACTGATTCATTGAACCTCAGTCATTGAATTCCTTTGAATCTCTGAACTCTGTTAATTGGAAGACATTGATGTTCTCCTTGTCTGTGCTCGACACCATAGAAAACTGTACAACCTTGTTGAATTTGCCTGGCTTTGTACTAATAATTTCGTGACATTTATACCCGCTCTGGATTTGTTTGTACCTAGTTAGGTTGTTTAATGTACTGAGGAAAGTATTTTCGAGAAGCAAAATCAGTACACAGCCAAATGGGAGGTGGCTCGATTTTACTGCGTGCATTTCAAATAGTTGGCACAAGTACTCAGATTTGTTAGACAGGGAGCTCTTTTTTAAATATATGTTCGGGTAAGTTGCTTAGATACTATATATTTTCTGAACAATGTAGGCCGCCGGGTTTACTTTGTGCTTATTTGAGTTCATATAACTTAATAAGACACTATCTTTCAATAGTAAATTGATTGCTGTAATTTATAATTATTGGTAACTATAATTTCTCGAAGCCAAATTCAATCAGGCCAAACGGTAATATATTTGAATTGATGATTGTATTAGTGCTGGAAATGGTTTGGCTTGGTTTGGTTCTGAATTTTTTGGGTATATAGTTAGTGGAATCGTCGGGTCCAAGTTTAATTATGGAACCGTTCGGGTTTGATTTTATTCTATTTGGTTCGATTTTCGGGTTTTGTACAATAAATAATTTTTTTTTATAATTATAAAGTTATATTAATTTGACTATGACATATTTAATCTTAGTTTTTGCAAAATGACGTAATCCATTCTCGTGATACTTTTTGCACCTTTTTTATTGAGTTATTCATATATTTGACTGTTAAAATTTCAGGAGGAGAAAGATAGTGAGTTTACGATAATAGAATGGTAGAAATTGCACTACGGTAGTATGAGCGATTGAGGTAAAAATATATATCAATTTAATTAAATTGGGCTTGGTAGAAAATTAAAAATAATATTTTGGATTTTTTCTAAAATAATTTGTTAGCAAATTTATTTAGAATAAAATAATGTGACTTGTTTAAGATAAAAAAATAAATAAAAATTAGTAAGATTCGGTTTTTGGTCTAAAATTGAGAATTGAATCAAATTCGTCGGTTCTCGATTTAGATATCCGTTTGGAACAACTGTTCCGTTCGAGAGATTTATTCAGTCCTAAATTGTTTAACATGCTTATGTTTGGGAAACATTTGAAGTAAATTAAAATTTATTTTTATTATTCAATCAAAGTGAAATTTTCATTTAAATCACATATTTAAAATTACTATTTTTTATTATCCACGTATTTTGTGATTTTTACCATTCCCCGTCAAAGTTCTTAAAGAGTTATTAGTAATCTTTTTCCAATATCGACTATAACTAAATTCTTTTAGAATAGTAATTAGTTCACAAAATATGTATGTACACACACATTTTATTTATCCCTTGTTTGTTTACATTCTTTAAATAAAATAAAAATAAAAAAAAATTCTACATAATTTTCAATTATTCACACAATAAATATTTTATACATGAACTCAATTTTTTTTTAATTACACACTCTTCAAAAATTCACTATTTGAAACATTGTTTTTCCTAGAAAATGATCACCAAAAAAGGGTTTCATATTACAATAATGCTGGCCCTGTACAACCAGCAAAACCCTTAATACTAAATACAATCATGCTATTCGTACAATATTTTTTTTTTACAATTTTGGTAGACAATCATAGTTGACAACATTACATTCATCCGTTTTAAAAATTATTTTTGAAATTAATTATCCAAAATTTGACAACATCAATATTATCGACTACAATTGTACAAATAAATTAATTCTAATACTAAATGAATATAGTTAAAATTTGTCAATTTGCAGCCAGACATTTTCTCCATTAACCATATATGAGATTTCAACTTTACGTTGGGCCCACTCGAAGCCCCTGGCCCCACCCGAACAATATTCCAGAAGTATTATTCGAGCTGCCACTTTGTCGTGTCCTATTCGGTGGCCTCTTCTCCTTGCAAACGAACAAATTCTACAATCTTTCCCATTTGCTTTACTAAAACTGTGGGATTAATAAATATACCTAACCCTTCTCATTTTTTCCATGTTTTGGTAACAGCTGCTTTCAAATTTAGGCCAAAGAGGGGACTTGTTCTAAGTTAACATTCATCATAATGCTGTGATTTCAATTTTATGGAAAATAAATTTTTTTTTTTTTTTTTTTTTTGGACGATTTTTTTGTTAGTAGGAAAATTGAGTGGAAGATGGCACATATGTTGGCTCAACACGCTCCAAATGTGGAAGATGCTGTTTTATTGTTTCGGTTCTTAATCAGAATGCATTTTACTAAAGGTTCGAATGATCAAATCTGCAATCAGTTGTTAGAATTAACATGTATTCAAATTGTTCATTTGAAAAAATGCAAACCCTTCTTATTAGATTATCATGATACTTCTATTGGAGTTTACGTGAAAAATTATTTTATTTTATTAAAAGATTGCAAATGAATTCTAAAAAAATAAGGACCAATATGTTTCATCTTCATTATGCATAATATGTAGATGTGACAGCAAATTAATAATTATAAACCTAATCAAATCTTTTGGTCAAGTTGAGAAAGAAATAAGAATATATTTCAAATTGATCTAATCCTCAGCAAAGAATAATACAATTCCAATGGTACTCAGTCAGGAAAGACCAACTTGGCCCTAACCAGTCATCGACTACTTATATATATATATATTGACCGATTTAAATTAAAATATTCCATTGGAACGTTTTCCCAATTTCCTTAAGTAATGTATGAGGTTAAGGATAATCTTTTCTTTTTCTAAATATTTAAGAGTGACGTTGAAAGGAAATTTCGTTGGAGACGTAGTGACTTATAAAAATTTGAGAATAATAATGTTAAAAAATAAATGTCGAAAGTAAAAGCGTGGAATAGGATAAAGGTTAGAGACGACAATCACTTGCTTTTAATTTAATTAAGTAGGAATCATTTGCCTAAACTAATCAAAGAATGGATTCGAATATGACTTGAGAATGGGTTTTCTAAGCGAATTTAAAAGGAATTAAAGGTAACGGACAAGAACCTCAGGAAGAAGATGTAGACTTTAAGGATGCTGATTTGAACATGTTTTGTCTTGTTCAAATAAGAAAAATAAAAAAATTTATTTTAATTAAATTACAAATATTAAAACTAATATCTACCTCACAAAGCGGAAAGGCAAAAAAAAAAAATGAAAAGACAAAATGGCAAAGGGACAAACTTTTGTGTGAGACAGCCAAGGTTTTGCATGTTTGACACGGGACACTCGTGCTAGAGATTTAGGGCTTGTTTGGAAGAAATTTTATAAAATTATTTTAAATTATAAATTTTATAGGATTCATAAAATGTTTCCTACTTTTCAATTACACATTTTTCATAAACAAACGCTTGAGCTCCACTGGCCCGAAATCCGAAATTGGCATGAAGTCCACTAATTTGAGAGTGATTTATGATATTTTTGTATTTTTGAATATTCTAAAAAAATCTGCATCAAACATACTGTTAACGAATAAAGATTACATACAAATTTAGCTTTCTAATATCTTACGTTTATAAAATGTTCAAATTTAAGAAACAGCATATATTTAGGAAAGAAGTCGAATGCATGCAAGTTACATGCACGTCAAGAAAAGAAAATGTAAGCTAGCGCGTTCTAATGTTAGATTGTTTCGTCAAAAAAGAAAGTATTATGATATTTTTGTTGTATTATTTTAAAGTTTCAACAATTCTCCATTTCATCTAAACCGCCATCATATTACTCATACACTTAAAAATAATAACGTTATTTATAGGCAGCGATTGCAGTAGTCATCATATATAACAACTTATTATTTGAGACATTAATTTTTTTTTTAATTATGTTACCTCGAATAACAAATTAATGTTTCAAATAACAAGTTACCACATAAACATAATTACTATAGTTTGACTGTAGATAACATTATTCATATTTAAAAGAGAAACATTCTCTTCTGAATGGTAAAGAAGAAAGAAAAAAACAAAAAGGGATATTGTTAAACATACAATGTAATACGTTCTTGGATTTTTTATTTAATATCAATAAATGCTAAATCTAAAACACCATAGTTCTTCCGTATAAACCCTAATTAGTGCACTCTCAATAAATGCTTTTTTACTCACAAGCATTTTACATGTGCCCATCGTCTCATGCCTAACATTTTTTTTTTATCACGACTTAGTTGGCTCCGTTCGTCTTTGTCATATGAAAAAAATATATTAACGTAACGTTCGGAGATGACCGTCATCAACATATCATGAATAAAGATTAAAAAAAGAAACATGTAAGGAAATATTTGTAATGAATTCTTGGTCTTGTTATTGAGCGATTTTGAATTTACTTAATCAATCCATAAATTTTACTCGACGATTCCAATTTACCATTAACATGTTTCTTATTTATTGTTCTATTCAGGTGTCGTGTGTAAATATTTGCATTGAAAGAAGTAGCCACGTCTTACTTTCTATTTGTTATTTTAATCACCCCAACTTCTCTATAATAAATAAATAAATAAAATAAAATAAAAGTCCCTTTTTTTTATTATTAACTGCAATATGTGCAATTCACATGTCTACCGTGCCAACTTCACCTTTTATAATATCTAATTTATTTAAAAATATCTCGTTTGATTTGTATTGAGAAAAATATATATAATTTTAACACTCAAAATTGCAAAACTACACAAAAATTACATTTTCGGATTTTTTTTATTAATTTATATCAATAAACGATAAATCCAAAACTATGCACATTATCAAAAAATAAAAAATCATTTACACCTTATTGTTTTTCCATGTAAAGTTTAAATTCTCGGTATCACTTCTAATGTTTGTAAATGAATATAAAATAAATAGTTTATAGTGAAAACATTAATCGTTTTAAAACCATGCATCTCAAGAAAAAATAAAAATTTCTAATGCAAGCGATTCGAATATAAAATCTTGAAATCATGCACGTCGTAAAAATAAAATAAAAAATATTTTAAATTCAAGTAATTTCTAATATTAGAATGTCTTGTTTGTTTAAGCACCATTATTTTCTAAGAATACATTTTAAAATATGAGATTGATAGAGAATGTGTGGTTAAAAAATAAGGAAAAAATCTGAATTTTCGTGTAATATTATTTTATTAAAAAATATTTGGTTGAAAAGAAGAAAGAAAAAAATGTATTTTGAAAAAAAATTAGGATCAAACAAGTGTGAAATCAATAAGATTTTTTTTTCGATGTACATATGAATCTCACAATAATATTTCAAATAATTTTATTTTTTATAGTTTTTTCCCGAATAATCATAATATTAAAAAAAAATGTTTTCTTCCTAATAACAAAGAAGAAAGAAATAATCATTTATTTTTAAAAATTACAAAAATAATAAACAAATCCGCAGCCCCACCGGTCCCTTATATTTGCTTCATGAGTGTCCACCTTTTTCCACATCCCACCACCTTGATTCTTGTCTCTACCTCAAACTTTCCGAATCTCTACCCCTCCACCACCATCGCCGCCATCACCGCCACCAATGGGGAAAGGCGAAGCACTCTCTGATGTGGTCGTGAAAAAAATCATCCTTTCCTACACTTACGTAGCCATATGGATCTTCCTCTCCTTCACAGTGATAGTCTACAACAAGTATATCTTAGATCGAAAGCTCTACAACTGGCCTTTCCCCATCTCCCTCACCATGATTCACATGGCCTTTTGCTCTTCCTTGGCCATTATTGCCGTCCGAGTTTTCAAACTCGTCGAACCCGCCACCCTCTCGCGGCGCGTGTACCTCACATCCGTCTTACCCATCGGTGCCCTTTACTCCCTCTCCCTCTGGCTCTCCAACTCTGCATACATCTACCTCTCCGTCTCCTTTATCCAGATGCTCAAAGCCCTGATGCCTGTTGCTGTGTACTCAATAGGCATCCTCTTCAAAAAGGATAGCTACAAGAGCAACACTATGTTAAACATGCTCGCAATTTCAATCGGCGTCGCAATTGCTGCCTATGGAGAAGCTCAGTACGATTCCTGGGGTGTTTTTCTCCAATTGGGCGCGGTTGTTTTCGAGGCCACAAGATTGGTCATGATTCAGATTCTATTGACTTCCAAGGGTATTAATCTAAACCCCATTACTTCTCTATACTACGTTGCACCCAGTTGCTTTGTCTTTCTCTCCATTCCTTGGATTCTCGTTGAGTACCCAATACTGAAACAGAATTCGGGTTTTCATTTCGATTTCGTCATTTTCGGAACAAATTCCTTATGCGCTTTCGCTTTGAACTTGGCTGTGTTCTTGCTCGTTGGAAAAACTTCTGCTTTGACCATGAATGTCGCCGGTGTGGTGAAGGATTGGCTGCTTATCGCTTTTTCATGGTCTGTGATTAAGGATACAGTAACTCCGGTGAACTTAATAGGGTACGGGTTGGCATTTTTGGGTGTTGCATACTACAATCATTTGAAATTGCAGGCGTTGAAGGCCAAGGAGGCGCAGAAGAAGGCACAGTCAGCCGATGAGGAGGCTGGGAAATTGCTGGAGGAAAGAGAAGGGGATGGAAATGGAAATGGGAGAAAGGGAGATTCACAGGCCTAAATTGAAAACTTACTGGTATTTTCTATTTGAGATCCACATTTCTTGCTCACAATTATGTTGTACTTTTATAGAGTAAAAATCTGTACTTTTTTCAAATTTTTGCTGCTTCACTGGGTAAAGATTTTTCTTGTCTCTATTTCTTTTTGTCTTGTTTTCATATGAACCTATTTGGCTTATATGAATGATTGCAATCTTTATATCTTTCTGTCTGTCTATCTAAGGTATTGAGATTGATTTGGTAAAAGAGGGTGGGAGGGAGGAGTATTAAATTTAACATCTTTAGTTGCGTTGCATTATACCTGATCGAATGGAGCATAGTGACTCGTAAAGATTCATTTAGACCTCAAATTTAGTGGCATATGGTGTGATTAGAGTTTCTGTAGTGAGAGTCCAAATGGGTTAGTTGCTGCCAAATACTGATGGTCTCTGTAGATCAAAAATAGTATGATCTGCAGTAGTTGCTTAGCAATGAACTGGACGGAATCATACAAGAGGATTCATGTAGTATTGGGGGGAAAACGATTAGTTTCTTCTTGTGATGTGATGCCTTTTTGACTGATACTAGAAGTTGAACTTGTGTTCAGTTTGTTGATTGTATGAACTTTAGGGAAATGAATTTTGGCCATGGAAGGTTAGTTTTAGAGATTGAAGTTAAAGCTTTCGTTTCAAAAGATGAAAGTTCTGTGGAAGCACGATTTATAGTCTGATGTCATATGAGCTTGTTTGTTGCTCAAAGAAAGGCGTGAGAGAGAAGGCGAGGTGGGAGTATGCTTCTGTCCATAGAGCTCTCTCCCTTGTTCGACTCGTCCATCCTACTTTACAAACTTCTGTCGATTGAAGCTCTCTCCATTGTTCGGCTCCCACTTCACGAATTGTACAACAAGACCGATATTTGTTTGTGGGTAGGAGCTTGTATAACTGAATTCATTATTGAGGCCTTCATTTACTGTTTATTGGGTCAATGGCGTTTTTCTGATATAATTCTACATTTTCCACCAAACTTCTCTGGTTGGCTCCGCCATATTCCACGTCCTATGGCATAATGTCAACTCCTTATTTATCAAATTTTGTACCTAATTCTTTAGGTCAATTGATATTTAAGTGTTCATTTAATTTTCTCGACGAACAAATTCTTAGAGTTGTATTATCGTTGCAAACACGTCTTTTTCCCAGTAGGGTTGGGCTTGGGGGAGGTGGCATTCTCATTTAACCTCCAATTGACTTAGATAAAAATATGAAATCATATTTTTAGTAGATTTTCATAAAAGTTGATGAAATTTATGGTTGAAAATTGTGGTTTCGCCAGATTAAAATTAATTGATCACTTTGATTTAAATTTTATTAATCTAACTTTTTAGTTGGATATATTTGGTTAAAATTACGAGGGTAAGGTTACATTTCAACCTCCAAAACATGACAGTAGGAAACAAGGGCTGCAAATTTCCTATTTTGCCCAGAACTTTTTAATTTCTCATAATTGTTTTCAATGAGATCTACAATTTTTCTTTACTTTTTATTTATATATTCTTCAAAAAATTATTTTCCACTTGAAAATATCGATGCGGAACAAACTATGAGCCCCCATTATAATAAATTTATTTGGAGTCGAGTAGTAAGTACACGTTGTGGAATATAAATTGTGGAGGGTAAATATTGTCTTGTGGAATATAAATTGTGGAGGGTAAATATTGTCTCTCCCACCGCGCACACGAAGTTTTTGAGATTATAATTAGGTGAAATGAAATAAAGAGTTTTATTAAAATGTAAAAGTTATTGATCCAATAAAATGTATAGTTAAAAAAATAAAGTTTGATTCGATTAGACAAAAAATGTTGAGATCATAAGTTGGTAGATTTTATAAAATATGTGATTAAAAAGTGGATAAAAGTTATCGATTGAATAAAATGTGCGATTAAAATTGAAATGTGATCAACGTAAATTTGAAAAGAGAAGTGCTCCATGCGACTCTTACGTGAATCCCTATGGACCAAATTATGTACCATTACACTTTTCCATTTGACCAAACAAAGAGCTCAATGTTCGGTATCCATAAACTAATAAATTAAAGTCAAAAACTTATAAATAGTGTTTTGATGTAGAAACATTGTTTGTTTAAATTCGTATTCCATGGGAGCAGGATTTTTCTATAAATAATTTTCTAAATACAAAAAATATTAATAATCTTGTAATTTTCTGCAAATGTTCTTGATTTACCAGGAATTTGACATACTCGCCTTCCCATCATTTCCTTTCAACGCCCTCAATTGGCTGTTTCAACTAAATTGTTCCAGCTGTGGCGATTTTCAAGATCAGCGTTTCAGGTGTTCGAAAAATTTCCTAACCGAGCTATTCTGTCTTCAATGTGATGGACTCTGCGTTCTCCATTATCTTGCTTTCATTTTTTTTTAATTTTTTTTCAGACAGCCGGCAATGGATAATCTTTCAAGTGCGAGTGGATAATTGGTGCTGATGCATTTTTATACTATAAACAGCTCCATGCCCAACATCTACATCAACCTTTCAAAACCCTTAAACAAAATAGCCAACAAACAATTACTTCTCCCGCACAATGGATCAAAACCCATCTCAACCAGCACTGTCCCAGTCCCCACCCACAAGCAAATAGTCCATCTCATTTTAGATCAAAAATCTGCAAGCCAAGCTCTCGAGACCTTCAGATGGGCATCCAGACTCACCAATTTCACTCACAATCTATCCACCTACAGAGTCTTGATCCACAAGCTTTGCACTTTCCGGCAATTCGACATTGTCAAACAAGTGCTTGACGAAATGCCGAACTCAATTGGTTTGCCTCCAGATGATGACATTTTCGTCACCATAGTACGCAGTCTTGGGAGGGTTAAAATGACCCGGGAAGTGATCGGCGTCCTTGACTTAGTTTCCATGTTTGGAAAGGGCCCTCCATCTTTGAAACTGTTCAATTCAATTCTTGACATTCTTGTCAAGGAAGATATTGACGTTGCAAGAGAGTTCTACAGGGTGAAAATGATGCGGAGTGGGGTTCAGGGTGATGATTACACTTATGGAATTTTGATGAAAGGGCTTTGCTTGACAAATAGAATTGGTGATGGGTTTAAGCTTCTGCAAGTAATGAAGACTCGTGGCATGAAGCCAAATGTCGTTGTCTATAACACGTTGATCAATGCTCTTTGCAAGAATGGCAAGGTTGGGAGAGCTAGGAGCTTAATGAGTGAAATGAAGGAATTTAATGACGTGACTTTCAATATTTTGATATCAGCATATAGTAACGAGAATAATATTGTGCAGGCTCTTATTATGATCCAGAAGTGCTTTAGTAATGGGTTTGTGCCGGATGTTGTTCCTCTGACTAAGGTGATTGACATTCTATGCAATGCAGGGCGGGTTTCCGAGGCAGTTGAGATAATGGAGGAGAAAGGAGGGACGATTGATGTTGTGACTTATAATACTCTGATCAATGGTTTTGTCAGAATAGGGAAAGTTAGAGTGGGGTGTCGTTTTCTTAAGGAAATGGAGATAAAGGGATGTCTGCCGAACACTGAGACATACAATACCTTGATCTCTGGTTTCTGTGAATCCGGGATGTTGGATTCAGCTCTTGACATGTTTCACGAAATGAAAAGAGTCGGCTTAATTTGGAACTTTGTCACCTACGATACATTAATTTATGGTTTGTGTTCTGGTGGAAGGATGCAAGATGGGTTTATGATCTTGGAATTGATGGGAGAGAGTGGAGGGGGTTCTATCAGTCGCCTTAGGCCTTATAATAGCATTATTTATGGTTTATACAAAGAAAACCGTTTGGATGAAGCACTAGATTTTCTAAAAGACATGAGAAATTTGTTTCCTAAGGCTGTGGATAGGAGTTTGAGGATACTTGATTTCTGTCAAGAGGGTAGTATAAGGGAAGCTAAGAATGTTTTTGATAAGATGATTGAAGAATATAGTTTTCCAAGTGCTCTAATTTATGCAAGTTTAGTTCAAGGATTTTGCCAAAATGGATGTATGAAGGAAGCTGTCGAGCTAGTGAATGGGATGATGAGTGTCAGTTATTTTCCTGTTGCATTGACTTTTAATGCCTTAATCGGTGGGTTCTGCAGGCAGGGAAACATTGGGAGCGCTTTGAAGTTCATGGAGGATGTGATGGAGAGAGGATGTTCGCCTGATTCTGAAAGCTACGGTATTTTACTCAATGCGTTATGTAGTGAAGGGAATGTTCAAAAAGCTTCGATGTTGTTTCTGCAAATGGTCGAAAATGGTATTCTTCCCGATTGTCATTCATGGAATGCATTGGTTCTCTGTCTTTGTAAGGGATCGGAACGGATAGAACGCAAGAATATTTTCCATGTGCATAAACTATTGCAGTGCCTTACGGAAACCTGAGTTTTTATTATAAAAAATTGTTGTAGCTTATTTTTGTTACAAACCTGAAGTTAAATATATAAACCTTTTTTATTTTATCTTTTCAAAGCTAAATTGAAATACACACAAGAACTTGTAAAATCTTCTTATAAGAAAAACTTTTCGGTAGGCAGGTTTTCATAACTTAGGCTTCTCTTCATGTTCATTTGCGTCGCCGCCACCGGCAAATCCATTTCTAACTGATTCCAGCAACAGCGGCTTCGTGGTCGGAGCTGATAAACTGCGCATATAAACTGGTGGTGCTTCCGCCATTCCACCACCACCACCAGTACTCTGGCAATGCCTTAGCTCTGCCTTTTTCACTTGATTCAGTTTCTCAGCTATTTTTTCATTCCAAACTGAACCTGATGAGCCTTGCCTTCTGAATGATTTTGAAGATCTCTGCAAGGAAGCCATAAATGGAAATTGTTACTGGATTTTGATGTGAAAATATGCACGGTTTTTAGGACTTTTATATGTTGAGGGAAAGAGAAAATTGTGAAATGAAGAATAAGCAAAAAAGGCCATAATATTGGATCTGTATGTGTGGTGGTTGATTTTTTTTTTTGTAAAAACTTGCTTGTCTTTTGTAACTTGTATTAGTTTGGCTCTATAGGTATAATAGAGAGATGCCATTTGTCCCCCTTTTTTTTTTTTTGGTTTTTTTCCCTCCTCCTCCTCCATGTCATCAATGTGGACACATTGATATACAAAAGTTACAAGTACGCTTGAACGAACCGTATTGTACCTTTAGCGACTTAGTTTTGTGCATATATTGATCTAAATCACTTTAGTTGTTATCCAGCATTCAAAAGTTACAAGTCAGCCAATCACGATCGAACTTTCATCATACTATTTATTTTGTGGGACAACGAATTTGAGTGCGACAACTCAATCAATGGAAAGAAACCTCAAAAAATGGGGGAAAAAGGGTGGAATGTGAGGAAGCTTCGATTGAACAAGCTCAACCTTGAAAAAGAAAGGTGGCAAAGAACCGTTGAATGCTTTAAATCGACCACT